>DWCF01007315.1:0-10877 GCA_018230265.1 Delias oraia | reverse complement strand
TTTTAATGAATTGACCTTAACGCATGGCCACGGAGCCCGTTTGCAGGCCACGCAGTCGCTTTCGTCGCCGCAACCATAAAAGACGTTCGTCAGCAAAATGTCTTTATTTAAATCATCTCGTGATTGTTTGGAAAAGAATCGTTTTTTATGTTCAAGACCTATTATTTGCAAGAGATTGTGTAGTACATGATGTAAATAAGAATCGAGGTAAAGGTGGAGAATTCCACAAAAAGTACGAGAAATACAGAATATATCCAGAATTTTTTTTAGTATACTAGAATGAGTACTGAAAGTACTTCGATTATATTCTTATGAATATTCAACAAGAATTGGAGAAAAAAGTTTGGTAAAACAAAAAACAACTTCTTACTTGTAATTGACTATAAAAAATATTTCGAACTTTTTAATATATATATAATAAATATAGTCTATTCATGTTACTCATATGTTGGTATTCTATTCGTTATTATAGTTTGGCCGAGTAGAGTAACTATAGCGCCCATAAGGTTTTACATAAATCGTGACATTTCTTTCGTCTAAGAGTCTGCTTTATTTTATTTCTCAACCGAATTTTTGAATATTAGGTATTTTTACATTTTCTGCAAAATACTCATTAAAAAATGGTTGTCAATCAGAAATTTGATCCACTATATTAACTTTGGCCTTTCAAGCGAAGGAAAAAGGTGCGCGGCCTGTGAAAACGGCGGTGATTGAGTTGAGCCTAGTATAGCCCGAAGAAAAGCGAGCCGGCACCAGAAATCGCCCCTTGTTGTCGAAATGATTTTTTTTTGAAAGGCTATTTTCTGCCCGCCACACAGCTTCACACGGTCTAGACTCTAGTCAGTCGAAATGATGAGGTGAGGCGACCATAACAAGAACCGGATACGACTCCAAGAAAAACTATATGTATGGATAAAGTTGGTGAAATTTTAACTATAAACGTTCAGAAATGTTCATTATGAGTAATATAATAATTCAATGAAACGTGATACGGTAAAAATTCTTTGTAAACTTCATGTAATTTTTTCACGTCCTGGTTATCAATTAATTCAGAATCAAAAAGCTTAATACTCAGAACCGTAATGTTACTAAAAAAAACTGTATGTGTTCTGTGACATAATTCCTAAACTTAACCTCGAAACACACGTTCCACTTTCCAGTAACTGTTTACACATCTTGTGTTATGTTGAAGAGTACTAATTATAAGGAAGAAAATATTTAAGAAATAGAAATGGGTAAACGCAAAGGAAAAAGTGTTAAAAGGAACTTGGCTACTAAACAGGCTGCGGAACCAGAACATTTAGTCAAAGCTCCACATTCTTTCGTTATTCACAGGGGCAATTGTTCTAAGAACCTCATTGATCTTACACACGATTTTCGTAAGATAATGGAACCGTTTACTGCATCACAGTTAAAGGTTCATCTCACTCTATTAGTATATGTATTTAATAATAACTATTGTTTGTTATCCTACCATTTACTTGTTATTAACGATAAAAAATAATCTAGAAATGGTCCAATGCTTAATTTTTGTTTTAGGAGAGGAAAAAGAACACAATAAAAGATTTTCTATCAGTATCAGGGTACTTGCATGTGTCTCATTTGATGACATTTACAGAAACAGAACTTGGTACATATATGAGATTGGCGAGGTTGCCTCGAGGACCTACTCTCAGTTTTAGAATTCATAATGTATGTATGAAAAGTGTATTTACTATTGTACTATTACAATGGATCTCATTGTATGTTTGCTATTGATTGTAAAATATAGTGTAGAAGTCTACACTACATTAACAAAGAAAGGTTAAATCCTCATAATATGTATCTACTACTTTATAAATATTTTTGTTTTCTGTGTAATTCTCTTAATGAAGTGCAATTATTTTATATTTAATACAACCCAGTATTCAAATTATTAATATAATCCACAAAATTTATTTTAATTGCATAATTGAGATTCTGGGTAGTGAAATGAATTTAATTGACAAAGAATGATATGCTTTAGTAGGAAGCATAGTCAGATCACAAAAGATGCTAATGTTTTTTAAATGTAAGATGTCTTACTGTTTCTTCTCTTTAGTTTATTAAGTTAAATTAGATGTTAGTATAATCAAATGTAATATTTTCACTACAGTATAGTTTAGCAAGAGATGTGGTGTCATCACTAAGGAAGCAGTATGTGAATGCGAGAGCCTTTCAGAGTTCACCATTGATAGTCTTAAACAGCTTCTCAGGTGAAGGCATGCACATGAAACTAATGGCTACAATGTTCCAGAATATGTTTCCTACAATAAACATTACAACTGTAAGTGATTTAATTAAAATCTTAACAAATAATAATATCTAATGGCCTCTAATGCTACCAGACATATTTTCTTGTCTATTTCACTGCTTATATTTTTATAGGTCAGTTGGTGATAACCATTAATATCTATTAAACAAAAAAAATGTATTCCTTAGGGTCTAAATCTAGGACTTTCAGTGCAATAAACAGATTTATACACCACATAGAATGAGACATTACTTTTTTCTCAAAATACAATATACATACCTTGATGAGACCTTATTTTAATTTTTTTTTGCTTTTACAGGTTAAGCTTAAAAACATACGACGGTGTGTTTTAATGAATTACAATCCTGCAACAAAACTTATTGATTTAAGACATTATGTTATACGAGCTATACCAGTTGGACTTAACAAAGGTGTTAAAAAGGTGATATAGAGATTTTCTATAAGAAGTATTATTTTAGTATTTTTTTTTCTACGTTAATGTAAGATAATAATATTATTCCACAGATGGTGCAAGGAAAAATACCCAACCTTAATCGCTGTAAAGACATGTCAGAATTCTTTGATAAGTATGACAATTTTTAAGTGATTAGTAATAAAGTAATAGTATATTATATGTTTATAGAAGCCCATCTAGAATGAGGTTCCTCACTCATGGACATTCTCTACTTAGGTTGGATCAGGCTTGCGTTGCTGGAAACATTGTACATTAAAATCTTTACTTTATAGTTTTCTCCTACAGGGCAGCACTACTGTCAGAAAGTGAGTTTGAAGATGATGCAACAAATCAAGTGGTACTACCTCAGTCTCTAGCTTCACGAGGAGCTGCTGAAAATTCACAATCAGCTATCAGATTGGTAGAACTGGGGCCTCGAATGACTTTACAGTTGATAAAGGTATTTTATATAGAATTTCTTTAAATATAAAAAACATATGGGAGCGTATTATTACGAAAACAAACCGTAATTTCCGTAACATTGTATGTATGTAGACATGTGGTATCTATTGGTTAATATTTATTTCAGGTTGAAGATGGTTTAATGGATGGTGAAGTTTTGTTCCATGAACTTATTGAAAAGACAGAAGAAGAAAAGAAACTTATTAAGAAGAAACGTGAAGAAAAAAGGTAACATTAAAATATTATTATATATATATTTTTTATATTCTATAGCAGATAACAGAGCAGGTGGATCTCCTATATGATAAGAAAACACCGCCGCCCAAGAACAACCGCGCCAAAGTCCGCGCATTGGTTGTGTTGCCGGCTTTTTACGCCGTTTAAGCGGCACTTTTAAGAGCATCTCATATCCTCACTTACTCTGCGAAACACAGTACAAGTACCGTTTCCCACTGAGTGTTCTGTGAGCCCGTGGTATAACTTCGGACGAGGCGGCCGAATTAGTGCATCAGCATGGCTCTCCCACGGGTAAATATTATACCAAAACTGTTTTGGCAAGTCATGTAGAATGTTTGTATTGTTCTAGGCGACTGAAAGAGAAACGTAAGTCTCAACAAGAAGATAATGTGAAGCGAAAGGAAAAAGAAAAAGAGGACTTGAAACAGAAAGCTTTAGAGGGAATCAAAAAGAAAAAGGAATTGACTGAGAACCAGAGGTAAGAAACACATAGGTCCTTGCATGCATACCTTTTTGGCTGAAATGAAAAGCCATCAACTCTCAAACCTCTTAAATACCGAAAACAAAGAATCTGATTATAAAACATGGCTTTACACTTATCTATTGTGATTAATACCAGTGGTTTAAATTATAAAATCAAATCCCCATCAGAATACAACAGAATGAGATAGTGTGTATATTATGCTAGTACCAGAGCTATTTACACATTAATGGGATTATTGATAAATATATCGAAGGTTACTGGAATTGGCGACGGCGGAGACTCGGCCGGGTGAGGACAATGAAGACGACGCAGACTACTATCGACAGGAGGTGGGCGCCGAGCCCGACCAAGGTTTGTAGAAGAAATTTATTTTACATTCACGGTGTTTTATTACAATAAAATATAAGCTTATCAAATAGCTACACAAAATTATGTTATTCTTATGTAATTAGAAAATTTTAGAATCAAGTGGATTCTTTGAAGACTTGAAAGTTAGTTTCAATTTTTTTTATTTTAATAGTAATTTCGGTACATTAAAAACTAATTTACTTTAATGGAGTGTATTTTAATATTCACAATCAAATATAATATTTAGTAATAAATATGAAAACCATAATTAATCAAAATATTGCCTATAGATCTCTTCAGTCAAAATCCATCGAGGAAAAGAAAATCCGATAATGATGAGGATCCAAGAGGCTTTAAGAAAATGAGATTAGACAAGAAATTAAAGAAAAAATATCAAAATAAAAATGAGGGAAATAATAGAGATAAATTCCAAGGCAAGAAGCGATACCCCAAAGAGGCAGGATTTAAGAAACCAGATTTTAAAAACAGACAGAGAGACGGTAAATTCAAAAATTCCGACTCAAGAAACAGAGGCCACAAAGTGTTGGGAGGGAAATTAAATAAGTTCAATAAATTGGGAAAAGGCAAAGCAAAAGGTAAGAGTAAAGGTAAACAGCGATGATGATACAATATAAAAATATTATAAACAACTATTTTTTTCATTTACTTCTTTAAGACAAATACAGTGTTAACTCCATGTGACGTCCTTCTATTTAACGACAAACTGCCTAAAGCGTCGTAGTCAATTGACGTTGGCTGGTTTAGCTTGAATTCCCTACACATATGTTTACATGCTACAAAACACAATACCCAATCTCAATAACGCCAATAATTGTGTAATAAATAGTAATTTTAAGTTGCTAAAACTAGTAAAAACTGCGCAGCTGTGTACGTTCTTTTTCGCTTAATTATTCTAGCACGCAATAAACAATGACAAGTCTATAACGCCACAAAATGCAGTCCCTTCAGTGTATAGAGTTTAAACTATATATACTAGCTGTGCCTGAGACTTCGTCCGTGTGGTTGTCGGAAACACTAGCGCGATTATCTTTTTATTGCGACATTAGTTTTTGTTATGATAGTGAATAAGAAATTTTTAAAATAATATGTTTTAAGTACTTCTGCGTAACCGACATTTTTATTTGCGCGTGGTAGAAGAATACACCGATTTACTCCGCAACCCGACATACAGTTGGCCATGAGAAAAACAGTCATGACGTAAATCGATTCTTACGTGTTTAGTTTTTGCTCCTGTGATTTATTAACTGTTACGGTAAAAGATAACTTAATATTAAAACTGTTGCAATGATCACGGTATTGCGAAGGAATTTTATTTGAAGTCGGGGTCGCGTTGCATTATAGTGACGAAAAAGATAAAAAAAGTTGGAAATTAATTTTAAGCCAAAATGTGTCTTGTGATCGATAAACACAAACGTAAGGTGAACCATTAAGTAGCTGTAATGAAAAAAAATTATAATGAACTATTTCGATATTTTAACATAATAAAATAAACAACTAATATGTTTTAATAAATAAAAACTTAATCAAATTAGACACTTACACTATATCTTCTAATATTATCAACAAAAAAATCCTTAAAACAAACATCATCACTAGCCTATCAGGTCCACTGCTGGACATAGGCGTCCCCCAGACACATATTCTTCTTCATCAGCCCATTCAAGTCCACTGCTGGACATAGGCCTCCCGCAGACACCCACCCGCTGCGATCTTGAGCGATCTGTATCCAGCGGTTTCCCGCGACACATTACGTACTGTAAATTATGCGTATTATTACGTTATCTCTGTGCAGTGCTTTAAAAATTAAGAAGTAAAGTTTTTCAGTTTGTTTTAATGTTACAGTTTTGGAATATATTTCACATCCATTATACATTCTGTAGAATAAAACACAGTTTAAGATCAATTATTTATTGACATTGTTTTATAACAAAGTACAAAAATAAATCAAAAAGAATCTATAATTGAACAAATGGCTTCAATTTAACTTGAATGTATGATAAAATATTAAAAAAATCAATGTTCGGTTGATTTATGTAACAAATATGTAACATCAAAAAGAACCTAGAATAAAACTTGGTGAATAGTAATTACTTATCAAATATTTGGCAATATCTGCATATATAATTGAGCAAATTGCTTTGATGAAACTTAGATGTATGTAATAGATATTATTAACCGATCTTCCAGAATAGGAAATATCAATTCGACGTTTTTAAATTTTCTTCAATATCCTTAGACCGACTGGTGAAAGTCGTGTAAAGCAAAAAGGTAACTTTTTACGACAGATAGTTTTTCAAGGCACTGAAATAACTCCACTTACTCGTAATTTCATACTGTTTTGCTCAACCTATGAAATGTGAACAATTATCAACAAATTTTTGGCTTTAGAATTTAAGACTATCGCAGAATGTTAAAAAGTAGAGCTATTGACATTTAAAATTAAAAATAATAATAGTTCGCTTAAGGTGGGACATTTATGGACAAACGGGTTATATAAATAATTAATAATATATTATTAACGCTTGCGCCATGTTAATTGTAAATTAATATGGCTGCAACATCAGGTATGTGTATTTTTAAAAATCCAAAATACTAATTGAATGCACAAATAAGCATACAGAGAAAAAATATATTGATTGTGTGAATCGACATACCAAAGCAGCATCGCTTTATAAAAGTAGGCCCACTATTTACCTACATATAAAATCTTATTTGTTTGTAAAATACTCGTGGTCGGCCACTTCTGCTTACGATTTTTTCTCATTGAATTGATTAACTAAATTAAAATTAGCTTATCTTATTGTATACCATTTAAAGATTATAATTAAATCAAAAACACTATGTCATCTGCCGTCATAACCTGGTTATGGCTGGTCATTTGAGTCAGGGCGGCGGAGATTTCTGCTTGATTGAAGGGTGCGTGGGAGTACTTTTCATTTAGGTACTGTGTTATGCGGTCCAGAGGAAGCGAATTGGCGCGTTCTTCGCGGAATAACTGTTGCAGAGCCGACTTAAACTGAGTTAATCTGGAATTATTTTCAATTATATGTTAATGCTATACATATATATAGACAATTTTATCCTTACTATGAGTGAGTGAGGATATCGACTTTGAAATTATAGCGATAAAGCGGCATAAAAAGCCGACAACACAACCAATATTTGCATGGGAGAGCCATGCTGATGCATATGCTGACGCACTAATTGGGCCGGCTCGTCCGAATTGATACCACGGACTCACAGAATACTCAGCGTGAAACGGTATTTGTACTGTGTTTCGTAGAGTGAGTGACAATATCGGAAAAAAATGCCGCTTAAGTAGCGTAAAAAGTCGGCAACACAAAAAATGCGCGGCAACTGACGATGAGAAATCCACACGTAGAAGTGTACAAAATGGGTGCTATGTTTATTGCAATTTAAACAAGTTTTGATCATAATGTGCAGGAATTAATACCTGTCATTCTCAATGGTAGTTGTAACAGTGGTTGTGGGCGATGGGTCTGGTTGAGACTTTCTCGCTGCTTTCATCACCGGATCCAACTCCTCATCAGAAGAGTACTGGTATGGGTCGGCGTTCTCACCCTGCAAAAGTTAAAATATTACCACATTTGCTTGAAAAGATACATGGTGTCCCAGAAGTTAAGGATAATCAGGTATTCTCACTACCTGAGGCCAAGATTGTTCTGGAAAGAATAAGTAAAAATTTCTATGTCGTTTAGTTAAGCGATAATAGATATTTTTACAAAAAGTTTAAAATTGACACCTTCATTGCATTTTGCATTTTTTTTTACATATATTTGTAGCAATTTCAAAACATGTTTTTTTTATGAAAACGGAAGCAAACAAGCTGGAGGCTCACCCTGCTACTAAGCGGTCCTGCGCTCATGGACGCCCCAGCCTTTAATGGGCCGCGGGTGCGCTGGCTTTTTAGGGATAGGTACACTCTTCTTCAAGGTACCCAAGTATTGGTTTGGAAATACCTGATCACTATCAAAGCGATTACATATAATGTTATCCAAGTAGTTTACTTGACACAATCATCGTTTATCTAAGCAGATTGTGTGCGTCAAAAAATAATTAAAACGTCTCCTGGTAAGTATTATACGTACTAAAATCCGCATTTTAAATGTTTTACATACATATATCTGGAACTCTTTTATAGCTACTGTCTTACTATCTACAAATACAATGATAGGAACTAAATAAATATTAAAAAGTTACTTACTGTTTTCCTTTTTCGTTTTGGTCGTGGTTGCGATGGCTGTTCTGAATCACTACCTTCATTGACCGAAGCACGCCGCTTACGTCCTTTCTCTTTTGTTAACACCTGACGGACATTAAAATTATAATGAACTAATTGACAAAATGCTCCGTGAATCAGTACATGTACTGTCTTTCGCTGAGTGAATGACGGTATCAAAGGCACTTAAAATTAATTATAATTTTAAGTAGTAAGCTCAAGCGGCATAAAACCTGGCAACCCATCAAGGCGAGGTTGTCCTTGGGCGGCGGTAAACTCGTATCATAGAGACCTGCCTGCCGCCTGCTTTACTATTTTTTTTAAAGCTAATGATTTGGGAGTTTTCCTCCCAGATGTAAATAAATACAAATATCCCTTTGAAATTTATTTACATAATGCAGAAATGTTTCCAGCAAGTGCCACTGGTATTCGGGACTTACACAGTCGTGTTTATTGTGTGAGAAAAACATACCTTCTTGAAATAGGCGTAATGCACGAGTTGTATGGCGGCAAGTGCATCGTTCTCGGTAATGTTCGAACTGAGACGGCACTTGGCATGCGCTGTTGATAGACGAATCAATGTCTCCAGGGTACGGGCAGTTACTGGCTGAGTCTGAAATATTGTGTAAAAAATTAATAATACAATGTAACAGTCCTCGATTTAACGACAAATTCGTACAACAACACAACAAAAGCATCGAAAAAGTGACTTGAGAGTACTAAGAGTTGGTTTAGCTCCATACACATATATTCTACATTGCATTCCACCCACTTTCATTGACGACAACAATTGAGTAAGAAAGCACCTTTTAAGTTGCCAAAATTTGTCAAAATTACGCAGCTGTGTGCGTTGTTTTGTCGCTTGATAAGCCTAGACCGTAATTCACTCGATTGTCGACATCATGTGTACCGGAATCTTCAAACCTACGAAGTAGATGAATGCCTGCTTGCAAAGTTCTAATAAGATTTTTTGTGTGCTTTAACTACTAACACTAGTCTGAAATAAATATTTTCGTTTTCAAATTAGAATATTTCTTCTCTCCACTTAACTCTCTCTATACACACTCTCTATAACGCCTTAAATTGTAGTCCCTTCAGTGTCGTTATATAGACTTTATACTGTATTTAAAATAATAATATAAAAATTATGCACTTTAAATAGGGATTCAAAATATATTGCCCGCTTGTTGAACTAACTATTGAAATTCTTTTAACCTTTGGACTTAGTGAACAGGCAAGAGGCAGCAATTTAGCCAAACCTTGTCTCAAAAATAACGTATTATACCAATGGCTTAGAATCAAGATGTTTTCTAACTAACAATAAAAAACAATCAAATTCATAAGTTGACCCTGACCTATGGCAGAAAAGGCTGGCAACGCATCCGTGGCACTGAAAGGGCTAGATGTGTCCATGGGCGGAGAATAGCTTATCCTAGTGAGCCATGAGTTTTCATAAAAAAAATAGCAATATATAACTTCTTACTCTAGCAACATCAGATTCCATGCAGTCCTGGTTTCTCAACTTAGCGTATTCATCAGCGATGACATCAGAGGCCTCCTGCGTCAGTTTCGGCTTTATCAGCTTAGCAATATGAATGAACTTGCGCATAAACTTTGTACTAAAAATTTGGTCCTTCTTTTTCCGGCTTCTGCCGTGGAGGAGTGGATCGTACTTCTCATATATGGTGTCTGCGCCTTTCTGGAAGATATTAAGAACAATTTATATTCAATTGCTTGATTTGGTACTTTTTAATTTTATCTATCTAGATATCAGTGATTACGTCCAAAATCTTTCTGTAAATAAATTTATATAAATAGTTGAGGAACTTTTGTGTGATAAAACATACTAGTGTTAATGATTTTGTAAATGATGTCACGCCTTGGAAATGAGCTCAGAGCTAATTTTTATTATAATTTAAGTATCATCATCATCATAATTTCAGCCGTAAAACGTCCACTGCTAGATATCTGCATAGATCTTCCCCTAGGACCTCCATGCATACCTCTCGGAGGCGACCAGCATCCAGCGTCTTCTGGCGACCTTTATTAGGTCATCTGTCCACCCTTTGGTTGAACGTCGCACGCTGCGCTTGCCGGTCCGTATATATATTTAAGTATACGGAAGCGAAAAAATTACACCCACTGAATATATTTCGCCGGTTCTCCTCAGTAGGCTTAGCTTTGTATTTAAGTTGAATAAAATATTTCATTTCAGTGAAAATATTGCGAAATATTTTCATATAACATTATTATTATGATAACTAGTTAACTTTAGGTAATTATTTATTAGTAAGTTGAAGTGGCAATGGGCTGGCCACATCGCTCGACGAACCGACAACCGATGGGGAAGAAAGGTTCT
>DWCF01007314.1:0-10877 GCA_018230265.1 Delias oraia | reverse complement strand
CATTTAGAATGACAAAACAAAGGTTCATACCAATTTGCAGCTTATTATCTTTCATTCCGAGGTTGACCCCTTTTTTTTACCTAATATGACTGGGCCAAAAGTAGGCAAATGTTTACATTACCTATATTCAATTTAGGTACTATATATATATGTCATAACTGATGACAGTGCTTTAATATGTTATATCTACCTGATGATAGGGCCTTATTAGAATGTAGATCAGTCAGATTAAAACTAATTACTATGGAATAATAAATTAAAAAAAGAAAATTTTTAAACCAAATATACTAAATTTCTAATGCAGTTTAATCTATTAATAGCAGTTTAATATTGTGGGTAGGAAAATAGATTAATCTTCAGGTTCAGTTCTAAATTTTTTTATAGCAAATTCTTTCTTATATATTTCACATCTTTATTCAAAACTATTTAATCTTTTATGTGTAAATGATGCACAAACACATTTGGCTTGGCTTACACTGTTTCAAATAAAGGTTTATAGTTTTGAAAAGTAACACACAGCTTATATTATGATAATATTATGTTATTTATTATGATAATCGGTCAAAATTATCATTCTAAATTACGAAGTATAATTAAAACTAAATAGCACAGCAGCACTTATACGTTCACTGCAATTAAAAAACAACAATTCATCAATTCAAAAAAAGGTGCATGGAAACTTCTGCATGAGCACAAACTGGTACTTTTTAAACTAGCAAACATAAATGAACTAGAAAACATAAACCCTAAGAGTTTTTTGTTGGTTTTTATCGTTACAGTACAAAATCTTCCGAAGTAATGGTAGCTTTACTATTGTAACATTGACTTGCAAGTCACTTAAGGGGTCTATTCTAATTAATGATTTTGGAGTTTGCGCATGTAGCTATATAAAATTATATAATATACATATAAAAAATATATTTTAGAAATAAAAAGACAATTTAACGTTTGTTTTTCGTGATATAAGGTGTAGAATGTATGTCGTTCTGTTTCAATGAATTATTTTGAACTATCTTATTGTTGTCCCGTGTAAATTATTATCTATTTTTATAAACTAAAATTAATATAATGTAAATTAAATAATAAAATTAATAATACTATAAACTTCATTAAACAATTTAAACCTTATACAAATATATACAGTTGAATCAAATTGAAAGCGATAAAAATTAATTCGATTTTCGATGTGTGTGTGTTTTCTGTGCAGCTCTCATCCCAAATAGTTCAGGATCTGGTTCAGTCTAGATGGTACCTAACCGGGGCATTGGTAGCAGTTTTCATACTCTGCTTAATATACATTTTACTGCTTCGATGGGTCGTGGCGCCTGTCGTTTGGACTTCAATAGCTGCCTTGTTAGCATTACTCTGTTTCGGTAAGTCTCCGACCTCTTTTTTGAAAGGGCTATATGCTGCCGGCCATACAGACATCACAGCTTCACACGCTTTTATTTTATAGTATAGCGGACAACGGAGCAGGTGGGTTTCCAATATCACGAGATCACCGCCGCCCATGGACAACCGCGCCACAGTCCGCGCATCGGTTGTGCTGCCAGCTTTTTACGCCGCTTAAGCGGCACTTTTAAGGACCTCCGATATCCTTACTCATTCCGCGAAATACAGTACAAGTACCGTTCCACGCTGAGTATTCTGTGAGCCCGTGGTATCATTTCAAACGAGCCGGCCCAATTTGTGCGTCAGCATGTGTTTCAGCATGGCTTTTGGAGCGAGCCATAGGTTCCGTGAATTAATTTTTAGACGCAATTAGCGCAAGGGCGTCTCCTGCGAGACACGAATCTCGGCTTGTGCCGTCGCGGGGCATTGGCCGCCTGAGCAGCCGGTCGAAAGCTCACCGGGGTGAGTCTAGTCGCAGTCCCTACACAGAACCCTACCATCTGAGTTTATGTTATTATTCTCTCGGGAGGCTATCAGCTTATTGTTAGCTATTGTGATAGGATCATCCGGATCGTCTCCGATCTCTACAGACTATCTATACAGTATCATGATATACGCGTGAACAAATTAACATTTGCAGTCAAATTCTGGGATAAAACTAATAGTAGATTTATGGTAAAATTAAGATTTACAATGTATCTTTAATATCGTTGAAACAGATTCAGACGTGTTATCACATACCCAAAAACATTGTGATCTTTACGTATGTAGCTACTCATTTCCGTCGATATGGGATAAACTGAACCTCATATGCAAATATAAATATTTTTTATGGTATGGCGGGCAACGGAGCAGGCGGGTCTCCTATAAGATATAAGTTTACCGCCGTCTATGGACAACCTGATATCTTCACTCAATCAGTGAAATACAGTACCAGTACAGTTTCACGATATTATGTGAACCTGTGGTGTCACATTGGACGAGCCGGCCAAATTAGTAGTGCGTCAGCATGGCTCTCTCTCTGTCACTGTGAATAAATACACTCGTCCGGCCACTGTAAAGCCCTTCCAAAGAGCGAATAAATCTTAAATAAATCCACGAGCCTATATCTCCTTTCACTAAGATAAAAATACTAATAACTTAGTTTTTTAATAATTAATGAATGGTATGTATTTTTTACAGCTATGTATATGTGTTACACGAATTATGAATATTATAAAGAGAATCCAGTCGGTCTGTATCAAACGACAAATTTAAAAGGATACGCCCAATCTATATTTGCCAAACACCAAACGTGGCTCGTAATTCTCATTACTTTGGCGGTGATATTTCTTATATTGTTCCTAGTAGTTGTTTTCCTTCGCAACAGGATATCCATAGCTATCGCTCTTATACGCGAAGGAAGCAAGTAAGTACATTACGATTTCTTACCTTATCTACATATGTAGACACTTGTCAATGCTTAACTCACGTGGCGTAAAAAGCCGGCAACATAACCAATGAGAGGAATATCGCGCGATTGTCTATGGGCGGCGGTGTTCTCTTATCATATAGGAGACCCACCGTTGTACGCTGTACTATAAAAAAATCTAATTCTTTTTCTCTCTGTCAATCCAATTCTGCATCTCTGGGCAACTGCCAACTTATCTATAATATTATAGTAAAGCCTTTTATTCTGATGCTGTTACAAACTATTTGTCTAGCATTGATCTTCTGTTAACATTTCCACATCCGCTTGCCAGTCGCCAAAGCCCAACATTTTCCATTCCAGTCTATTTTCTGCCACCCTTTTCCATATCACTCCCGCCACCTGCCAAATATCATAATCTCACCTCTTCTGTGGCCTTATCTATGTGTCGCAGTCATCTCTTGGATTCCGCTACTTGATCGAATGTTTAGCATGTTCATTGAATGACGACATTTAGTTGAATGACTAAAGGACAACTCGACAAGTTGTTCAATGTAACTTTCAACGTTCAACTGAACGTTATTTAGCGTAGTTGTTGAATAAATCCATGTCACACTATTTAATTATGTAAAGATCACTTTAAAGTAAAATTAATCAAAAAAATATCAACACTGCTATCTGTGCAAGTTGTTTGACGCCATGTTTGTTTTGGTGACTACTAACGCCACAGTGGGGAAAAATTAATTAAACTACAATCACTTGGCTGATTTTACGTCCGCTCTGTTCAATAGGCTATGCTACAAACCATTAACTAGTTGGACGTTCAGTGACACTTGTTCAGTCAACGTTCGGCCTAGGCATTCAATGACCGCAATCAATCAAATAGCGGATCTAATCAGATGACTTTGACATATGTAATTCAATACATATAAAAGAAAGTCGTGTTAATTACATTATTAATAAATCAAGTACGGCTCAACTGATTCGGCTGAAAATTGGTGGCGAGGTAGCAAAAAGATCTGAATACAAAAATAGAGGGAAATGTTTTTAGTATCTATATCTGTTTTTCGGGTTTAGTGGGTCCATGAATGCTGAGTAAATTCATAATTGTACCCGGAAGGTTGTGTACCGGGCTGGATCACGTATGCTGCTGCTGAAAGGATTCATTTACTACATGTTACGTAAAATCTTAAACTGTTTCAGGGCAGTAATGGCAATCAAATCGACAGTATTGTTCCCAGTATTTCCATGGATATTACAATGTGCTGTAATCGCGTATGGAGTGTTGGTGCTGATGCTGCTCTTGTCAATTGGAGAATCAGCATTCCAAGTGGTCAACTTACGGAATGACACCGCATGTAGTTGTGGTGATGTGTATACAAAAGTAGGTAGACTAACACTTCTAGTCTTTTTAATATAGAATATACTTCATTTTCAAATTTACAAACATGTTTAAAACTGAAGATCTGGAGATTGGAGATCTGAGGTGTCAAGAAAAAGTAAAGTAATTGGGATTTAAACGAGCATACCTATCCCTTAATCACCGGCAATACACCCGTGGTTCTGCCAGGACTAGGGATGTCTATGGGTGAAGAACTATTTATCCTAGGTGAGCGTCCTGCTCATTTGCCACAGTTTCTATAAAAAACTACGTGCAAATATTGAATTAACAACATTTCATTCGTGGGAGAGCCATGCTGAGGCATATGCTGACGCACTAATTGGGCCAGCTCGTCCACGGACTCACAGAATACTCAACGTGAAACGGTACTTGTACTATGTTTCGTAGAGTGAGGATATCGGAGGCCCTTAAAAAATACCGCTTAAAGTGGCGTAAAAACAACAACACAACCAGCGGTCGGACTGTGGCGAGATTTTCCATGGGCGGCGGTGTACTCTTACCATATAGGAGACACCTGCTCCGTTGTAAGCGATACTATGAAAAAAATGCCTTTTTATTTGTATTAAGGTATTCTCTAGCCGTTTTTACATGTTTTCAAAACTTTGACTGTTACAGGAGGGAGAATCATGTGACCCAGTGAAATTTATAAGTGTATGCCATGACACGCGGTCAGCAGGCGGTCTTTTGCCCTGTTCGTTGGCCTCGTGTCACTTTACGGGTATCGACAATCCAAACAGTGTCCTTGCATTACATTGTAAGTTTTAAAGCTAATCTTCTGTATTGAAAATTGCTTCTCTAGTAACATAGGCACTATCACGCTACCGTGGCAAAATCTTAATGGTTAGGTAACCTAATTTATTGTTTATTAGATATAAATTATACACTTACTAATAAATAAATAATTATTCATAATAATTTTCTAATTATTAACTTTAGAAGCCAAAAAAGTTTTTAGAATTTTTGCCGCGGCGGCGTTAATACGTAAGTACCGGATATTTTACTGGCTTTATTTTATCTTCTAATTTATAAAATTCTTCTGTCAAAGTGTTCGAGGACCGCTTGACCGATTTTATATTTATAAATTTTATATGTATATTCGTTAGGTCTGCGTCAAGGTTGTTATCTATTTTATATGTCCTTAAGTGCTATTTTTAAATAAATAATTAGAATTTTAATCGTTTTTACCCCCACCATACTTCCACTGGGCACCTACTTCCAAGAACCCTCTTCCCTCCAGTGCCTAGTCCCACCAGGTGGCACTGTTTAGAATCGGGCGCTTACAGAGTAGAGATGAGACTGAAGTCAGTTATTACTGTCTCTGCTTTATTCGTAGTTACCTCGTGTATACTGTTATTAGCGTTATATTAAAAAATGCCAGCAAGACGCAAAGGAGCTTCGTTAGGGCGTCAAACGCGTAAAGTTGCAGCTATGCGAACTACAAGAGCCCGAAAAACTGAAGACCAAATCCTGCAAGAGAATTATAATACGCGACTGAGAGTAGTGCAATTGCGTGAAGCTGAATCAGAAGACGCAGAAGAAGAGCCAAACGAAATGAACGCAGAAGATTAGAACAAAGACAAGCGCGCCGTTACATAGTTGACAGGCGCAGAGCAAATGATCAACAACGCCAGCAGGAACATCGAGCATTCACATCTAATTCATTTTCGTTTCGCGTTCAACTATGAGCCCGGTATTGAATATTATACTCACCCTGAACCATTGAAGGGGTTACTTACCGGCAGGGATCCGGATTCTAATCTGTTTCTGAAGTCAATTCGAACATTTAATTCATTTTTTCAAATGACATCATTCGGAGCAACAGAAATATATACAAAATATATTATAATATATACAAAAAATATTGTACACTCTATTACATTAGGAGATTAATAATGTTTCTAAGTAATACTGTAATGAATGATATATATAATTTTAAAAAAACCACATCCTCACACACTCACAATAAATTAGTTACTATTTCTAGAAAAATATTCTCTAGAAACAATTTATATGACAAAACAACGTTTGTCGGGTCAGCTATATGGTAAGAGAACACCGCCGCCCATGGACAAACGCGCCACAGTGCGCGCATTGGTTGAGTTGCTGGATTTTTACATTTTTTAAGGGCCTCCGATATCCTCACGCACTCAGCGAGACACAGTATAAGTACTGTTCACGTTGAGTATTCTGTGAGTAAAGTATTTAATCTTTTTACTAATATGTGACTGTTTTCAGTTGTAAATTTACTTGGTTTCTTTTGGATGATGTTCTTTATAAGCGGCATCAGTGATATGATGTTAGCGAGCACATTCTCTACGTGGTACTGGACTTTCAACAAAAGGGACTTGCCGTTTTTTACTCTTACCTCAGGAATATATAGAGTCCTTCGGTAAGTGAACGACTACTTTGTAAATATTTAATTCTAATTTATAAATATCGATTGAAATAAAGCGTTCATTAATATCTAAATAATTACTGTTTTTTATATACACATTTGTGAATTTTTGGTCATTATTTTATATCACATTGTAATAATAGGTGTTTAAATAGTATTCTACAAAACGTTTAGTTAGTACGATAAATTCTCATCGTCATCATGACCTCAAAAGTTGTTGTGCTACATAAATTACGTAGCGATAGCTAAAACTATGTAGCTATACAGTAATTGGCATTTTTATATTTTTCTACTATAAGTTGAACCTATTTTCAGTTACCACCTAGGAACGGTAGCATTTGGAGCCTTAATAATAGCAGTCGTACGTGTTATAAGAGTTATTTTAGAGTACATAGACCGGCAACTGAAGAAGTTCGATAACCCGTTCACACGATGCCTAATGTGTATCTGTAAATGTTGTTTCTGGTGTTTGGAAAGTTTCCTCAAGTTCATAAACAAGAATGCTTATATAATGTGCGCTGTGCACGGAAAAAACTTTTGCAAGAGTGCCCACGACGCTTTCTCTCTTCTAATGAGAAACATCGTAAGAGTTGTGATTTTGGATAAGGTAACATTTCTCTTATAATCTTAGTATATAACCGCTTCAATGATCACACTGTCTGCATGTTGTGCCTAAGTTCCAATTCAGGAGCTAAAAATATTTATATTCAATAAGCATAGAATGCTGGAATGCTGCTTGTCTATATCGGCTAATCTGAATTTCTTATAAATGTATTAAATTTTACCTTACAGGTAGCGGACTTTATATTTTTCCTCTCAAAAATGCTGATTTCTCTCGGCGTGGGAATAGGCGTATATTATTTACTTGAATGGAACTACGTATACGAAATAACAAAAGGGGGAAGACTTCACTACAATTACATTCCAGCTATAATACTTTGCATTGCGACCTACCTCATTTGTACTATATTCTTTAACGTTTACTCTACGGCTGTGGACACGCTGTTTCTTTGCTTTTGTAAGTTTTTATCATCATTTACGATCATGTACGTACTTATAATTACAAACCTAAAGATTATCTTCTTATTTAGTAAGATATATAATCTGTTTACAAGGAAACCATATATGTATTTATCTTTAATATAAAAATAACCTATTACGACTGTAATATAATATATCTTATTGTGTTATACTGTAAATAAACAGATGCTTTCTTTTTTAAAGTGGAAGACTGCGAACGAAATGACGGTTCGTCCGAAAAGCCTTACTTCATGTCTAAAAACTTGTTGAAAATACTTGACAAGAGGAACAAGAAACTTACCTAAGTGCGGTTTTCAATACTATTCCAAATACTTTAATTATTGTAATATTGTCGGACCTATGAACATTACTGTTAATGTTTTACTATTTCGAGAAAATATGTTGCCATTGTATGTATTTTAAACAGTAATTAAGCTCAAACTGTAATATATTTTATTTACCATACATAAAAGACATACATAGAATCAAAAATAAGTCATGATTACCATTAACGTACATGACCTGTAAGAATGCCTTCGTAGTCACGAATGTCTAAGATGACATAGCATTGTGGTTTTAAGAAGTAACTATATTTTTAAAAAGAACTGATGCAATATAGCTTCACTTACAAAATTATGATTATCGTGATGGGCCAAAGTCTAAGAAGAGTGATAAAAACCTCTCTTCCATGTGTAAAATATACTCTTAATTTTATAGAGAGATGCCTTAGGTAAGTTAGATACGAACTTTTCAAAATGTTTTTCATCTTTGATAAGTTTTTATGTAGTCGTTAGTGGTATTCCCACACTTATCAAAGCAAAATATTCGCGTGAAACTGTTAACTATGCGCAATATATATTTCAGTCATCATAGGCAAACAATTGAACACAAGATATCAGAATGACAGATTTAAAAAAAACAATAGATATTGAAATTAAAACCTCAAAATGTTTAACTCAGGGTTTATTCACTGGTCATGCATATTGAAAAAATAGAAATGAAACCAGTACGAAATATTGTGCCAAAATTTTGTTAAGTAGATTAGTTATAACTTTTTGATCAAAAAAAAACTTATACTTTTTGTATTCTAATGTTCTATACAATTTTGTATGTATACTTTTTAGTCTTTAATACTTAGAATTTTTAATCATGTTAAATACCAACTAATTTTATTACCAAATTACTATGGAAAGTAAAATTTAAATATACATATTAAATCTTTTATAACGGGTCTTTTTAAGATTAGCAGTAATTTTTACTGTAATAAATATAATTTTAAGAATTTCGATGTTTTATTATACTTTCAATATTCTAGAGTTTAATAACCAATAAATAAAATAAAATTTAATCATCTGAACAATCATTTAATCTATGTTGAGTTAAAAATGCAACATCAAGCATAGCTTCTGGTTCCAATAAATCCTTAACATTTGGGTATTTGAAACTTTCATCATATGCATTTATTATGCTATTATTATCCAACATCATTTTAGAAGCTACTAAAGCTGCTATACAGTTCTTCAAACGAGCTATTGCTTCTCTAGCAGATGTATTAATTGCCTGTAAATGAATTTACAGTTTTTATTTGTAAACAAATGTGTGAAGAAATATTTTAAATAATACACTAGAAATATATCCAATATACTTAACAATTTCAGTTAGAAATAAAAATAAAATATATTACTTTGTATATATTTAAGTTAATTTAGTTTATTTTGTATATACAGTGTAATCTCAAACAAAAATCTCCCTAAAGTGTCGAAATCAATTGACTTTTTACACCTTTTCTTCTCTCTATTTAACAACAACTCTTTATAACGCTATAAAATGCACAGTCCCTCCAGTGTCATTATATAGAGTTTACACTGCATTTAAAAAATTACCTGCAATTCGGGATATTCATTGTCATCAGCAAGTTCATTTTCATGATCCTGAATAACTGGACTAATCCAGATAAAACCATTATTTCCAATAATAATTGATAAGCCACATGGCAACAAATGAAAGTGATTCTTTCTTCTTCTAATTAATGATGGAAATACTTTCACTAAAACTCCTTCTAACAACTGAAACATTAGTTAATTAATTTTTTTTTACATAACATTAAAGTTTACATAACATTTACATATTAAATACCTCACCTTTCCATACTTCAAACTCCTTGTATGTAATGATAAAGACCCATCTGAAAAAATACTCTGTACTTCAGCACTAATAAGATCTCCTTCTTTAAGAAGTTGTCGCATCATTTGCTCATCTTCTGCTGATTTCCTTCTCTGTATAAAATTTAAATATGTGTATTAACTTGTAAATGGTAGTAAGGTCAGTCAGAGACATAAAATTTGCTGTGTAAAGAAAATGCTTACTAATTCCCCACCAGGCAGATTAATTGATGATAATTGTAGAATTGAATCTAAACGGGAATTAGTTTCCACTTTCCACCTTTTTTGTTGAACTTCAATCACTCTGCCTACTACAACATCACCAATTTCACCAACATATCTACTTTTTAAGGGGTGTACACATATAAGTTTATTAACTTTTTGCATAACCCCAGCAACCGATGATTTGATGTTATTATCTTCCAAGTAGGTGCCATGGCCACTGTAACAGGTGTGCAATTATTTAGAACAATTTGCTTCTACATAGTTTTATAATAAACTAGAAGACACTTCGCATACTTTCATTAGAATCTTTTAGAGGACTGCGAATGTGGCATTTAAAATAACCACAAAAATCACGTTTCACTGATGGCTTTATAATACAAAATCAAACCGAGAGGTTAATTACACGTGCCACACATACAAAACAATAACAATAAAGAATTGAAGCAAAAACATGTGTATACAACATTACCGCATAAAATCACCGACATCACATATCACTTCACCGGGTGTAAAAAATCGTGGTACATCATTATATGCTGCTACGCTAGGATTAACTCTTTCAGAGGCCAATTTAATAGAAACATATCCAGACATTAAAAAAAAATTCTGTAAATTCTTTACGTGTAGTTGTGACTTAACTTTAGAGGCATTTGTATAAATTGTTGGCGTAACGTTATTCTTGAAAAACATCGATATTAAAAACATCTAAATTAATTAACGATTTATCGATTTTTTTAACAGAAGTGATTAGTCTTGTACCACCACAACATTCCTAAAGAACGTTTGCCACGCGTTCTATTCTTCTTCTTCTTCATCAGCCCATTCAAGTCCACTGCTGGACATAGGCCTCCCTCAAAGACGCCCACCCGCTGC
>DWCF01007313.1:0-10878 GCA_018230265.1 Delias oraia | reverse complement strand
GGTTCATACCAATTTGCAGCTTATTATCTTTCATTCCGAGGTTGACCCCTTTTTTTACCTAATATGACTGGGCCATAGTATAATGAATAAAATTATAAAGAATAAAAAAAATACATTCACCTTAACAATTTTCCAAGGTTGAAATGTAAAGAAGAACTTTGCAGACGGCCGTTTCCAAGAACCTGTGTTGAGGCTGCGAGGCAAACGCCGCCGAGCAGCGGCTTACGACACCCGGCAGACGGCAGCTGCGGTGCCGGGTTCTATGCCAGTCGAATGCGGTAGGTTCGCTCGATGGGAGCGTCAGAGGTGCTTCTCGAGACGCAGACTTGTCGAAACGGTTGCAAGCCTTTTTGTTTTATTGTGATCGGGCTTCTATGCTCCGCTCATGCTAGGGGTATGAAAAAGTGTCATCAATTCTCTCGGAAAAAGCATTTCTTGTAGCAAATGCAAGACGGACATTCTAAGAGAAGCTCTTACTAAAGCAGAGCTTAAGAGGAAAGAAAGCGGGGGTAACTGAGCTTCACGCAGCACATTTCATACACTCGATAGAATTGTTAGCGTTTGTGGACCGGCGCGCACTACAGGACTGTAGAATCTGGTAGGTGCTTGGGAACCTATAAAACGACCATTTAGATGCAGATAACGTGACGCGTTCGAGATCAATTGCTCTCTCCGCGCAGACACGAGTGCGCGTACGCACTGTGCGTGACTTAGCCGGCATCGTAAGGCTCGCGCAGCAGCACTCGGCACACAGCGGCAGCCTCAGTCAGGTTCACATACTTCTTTCTAAAATTCAATTCGGTACTCGTTTCGCGCACTCACTAATAAGTAGGTAATTTATAGTTTTTGTAAACTTTTCCCTAGATGTATTCCGTTACAAAAATGTTTTGAGCTGTAATAAATTATATTTGATTACACGCTGCCCTTGTGAAATCTTTGAATTATTTTTTTGTTTGTATCTAAAGATAAAGTTTTCGGCTGTGATTAATCTTCACTATTTATATTTCACAATATGATCTTATTAGTGCAAGTAACCGAGATACGCACGCATTGAGCCCTTTTAAAAACGAGCCTCGAAAACTTTCGTAATGGATGTGATTGCGCAGTGCGTGGGCGAGGGCGTGGGCGCAGGCAAGTGCACGCGGCCGCGCCACCCGAGTAGGGCGTGAGTCGCCGCCGCGCCGGCCTCAGGCTGCTCGAGGATGCCACTCGCCTTTTAATGACTCTATTAAAAAGATTAATTGGCTCTATCATTAAAAACATCGCTTTTTTCATTCCATACAAATCTAATAATGTTAGATAGAGATGGAGCAGCCCGCCGCCCCTGAGAGCTCCATTTCAGACATTTGATCTCTTCATTTACATGGCGTTCCACGAGATTTTTTTTTTTTGAAGCGATACGCGTGCTTCGGCTTCCCATTAGAATGATTGACTGCTACCACACCTTGGCTCCAAGAAGCTTCATCGTTCCTACCGTCACTTTCACGTCCGCGGCAGCTTTAGGAATATTATGTTTTCACTTTGTCCTAGCTCACTTTATTATTTGACGAAGCTTTCAACGCACTTTGGACCACTTATAGGCTCTTTTGCATTAAATTAAGGCAATTCATCATTTTTACACTATTAAGTTCAGTGGTTAAAAAGTAAAAAAAAAAAATATAAAGAAAACGCACGAAACAGAGAGATATATAGACAGACGCACAGCGGATAGGTGTGTGTGCGTGGAGGGAGCACAATTTCGCTTATCTGACGCCCGCAAATCCGAAGCTATTTCATTTGCTTTTAAATTTCCTGCTCGCCCCGATACGATGTCCTCACTCGTTAACCAACCCCCAATTCATTCCCCGGCTTCGCTTTGTTTTAATCGACGTTTCAAAAATATTGTCAAGTCCTATTACAAAGTCAATACGACGCCTCGCCAAAGCGAAACCAAGCTTAGCTTTGATGCCAAACAAACGATATTAGTAGTTTGGGTTCTTCTTTGAATTTCAACAAAAAGAAACAACCCTCTCTCTAAGCCGCTCCGACTCGGCGTGTTCTTCGAATGGGCCAACTAAATGAGAGGAAAATTGGGCCAGACCCTACTTGCGTCGACAAATAAGATCGTAGTTTATGCTAACTATTCATTTGCTGGATGAAAGCGGTTCGTACTCGCTGGAGCCGACTCCGGCCCGTTGCGTGCTTATTTAGAAAAGGGAGACGAGAGAAAAGCGTTGAACAAATTCTAGGCTTCAAAGTGCCGATCCGTAAGGGCTTTCATTCATGGCGCCGCAGCCCGCACGCGGCAAGCGGGAAGGCGCATGCCGCCGAGCGCCAGTACAGTTGGGACAGTCGCGCGGGATGCACGCGCCGCCGTTCGGCGCTAACTCATCGAAGTCGCGCACGTCTGCATGCTCGGCCGGTCTCGCCACGCTGTGAACTTCTCCCCGATGCGACTGCAGCCATGATATTGAAAGCGGGAGGCAAGCCTCCGGGCAAGACTCCGCCGAAGCCGGAGGGGCGCGAAGACGCGAAGGCGAGCTGCGACCGCTGTCCGGGGGAACCGTGGGTGTACTGTGCAGTGTTGTGGGGTGCGTGCGCCATGAGCCTGCTCTCGAGCGGGTTCAGTCTGCACCGGCAGCAGGGGCTGCAGGCGCGGCTCGCGCTACTGGAGGAGCAGCAGCGCGCGCTGCGCAGCGTCGTCCTGGAGCCGCAGCAGCCGCTCGCCGATCGCCTCCGCCGCGAGGCCTTCCTCCCGCGCTGGAGGCCCACGCGGAGCATCCGCGACTACGCCGGCTGCGGCTGCCCGCCAGGTACGGTAGCTCCGAGAGTTGATCCATCTGCTCAGGAAGGTTTACGAAGTATGTTGCTTTACTATCAGTCACTTCGAATAATACATCAAAAGTCGCACACTGCAATTGCATCAAGGGATACGCGGCATTGCGCTGATACGCGATCCAATCCCGTAAGTGATTAGACGGGACGCGGCCCCGACACGAGGTTCGTCGGTGAATTATGCGAACAAGTGACCGGATTTTTAGAACGTTGTAGTCTGGGCACATGAGTAGACATCGTATTTACTCAAAGTGACTCATTACGTTTCTTATCTGATTATGGTTGTAGTAAAAGTGGCCTGCCCCTCGGTTCGGCTGTCCGTGGCGTATTCTAACAACCCATACCCCCATTGCTCACAAACAAAGGCCCACGATTTATGACGTGTTTGAGTTAGTGTTATATGCGTTGTGACCGGACAGGGCAGTCTAAAGCTTCATCACGCGTGCCCTACAAACAGTGGTAATGCTTTTTATTGTACTCCTTTCCCACGCTCCCGCCGCCAACTGTTAACGCTAAACACCCATTCCGTTGTGATTTATTGCAACTGCTACGTTACGGGCTCTCTATTATTGTGAAGGGTCTGTTCATCCCGTTTTTCTATAGCTCTGTCTCCTTTTGGTGTGCCAAACCCTTCGTTGTTTGTGTGTTTCCGAGAAACTAGTGTCCCGAACGGCCAATAGCGGTGGAGTTTAAGGCCAGGTGGCGACGCTGGGCGGGCCCCGACTGCACCGATCTAGCCGAACGACGGCTGCTATAGCTGTTGGCCGAGTGCGTTCTCGTGTAATATTTTTATGTCGTGGTGGATGTTTGATAAAGTCGTGGAGATAAAATGGAAACTTGATAAAAAGCTAGCTTAATTAATCCGAGCCACGACGCCCTTAAGGACCCTCGATGCAACAAAAGCAAGGCGGAGGAGTCACTCGGCTCAGGCTATCCACAGATTCTTATTATAAAGCGAATTCGTTCGTGTTATGAGTAGTATTGAGTATGGAAACACGCGCGTTGGTTACCCAATGCCTAGTGCTTGCTCTAGCAATTTCGTGGAACGCTCTCTGATAGAGGAGGCCGGAAATGATGCAGCAGGTACGTTTCAACAGTACCGCCCTTCTAGACTTACATAACCCTTAAGTTCGGGGGTGTGTTAACCCACTAACGCTACGTCAGGGCCTGAGGAGCAAATTCATAATAAATTAGTTGTCTAATATCTTAATACGACTCAATAGGACACCGGTGGCCATAAAGGCGCGACCCCTTCGAAATAGCTATTATTTTTTCGTAATAGTTTAATCGCGCTCGAAAGCTGTCAACTAGCCACAGGCGTTGATCGAAAAAATGATTACTGGCTGGTGCGCACCGCAAGTGACCATCGGTCTGAGGCTTCGGTTCCGTCGTCGATAGGTAGGTAGGTACTGGCTTGAATAGGCTGCTCTTAATTTATGGAATGTTGTCGTGCGGGGGACAAAGCGAGTCTCGCTTCTGTGCCTCTTTAGCTGATCTATGTATCTATGTCTTAATGCTAAGACAAGAAACACAAGAGCGCCAACTCGCACGACTTCGTACGGCAATACTTCGCAGCGCCGTCAGCTGCCGTGCTGCGCTTGCGGTCGCACCGTCGTACCTCCGACTTCCCGTAACGCAAAACTTAATGCTGTTACGGGATCTTAACTGATTCGGACGCATCGTATCTTTAATGTATGAAGATGTATTGGCTTATCGTTTCGGGCGATATTGGTCGTATTTGTTATGAAAGACTAAACATAGTGGAAAGTCAATAATGAGTAATGCGGCTACTGGGGCGAGTGGGCAGCCGCTGGCGCAGCGAGGACTGCTCGGACGGGCCGCGGCACGCGTGACTGCCGCTGCGGAAACACTTCCTTGCTTTTGCCGGAAAAGGTGTCTTCTATGTGACGAGAGACATTCAACCAATTCAACTAACCAAATAACGTACATATAAATAAGAAAAAAACTAATTGAAACCGATTCATTCGCTACACATTAAATTTTAAGTTTTCATAGAATTGAACCTAAACATATTTGTATAACACGCATGTCGCGAATGACTGGAATTGTCGATGGGTGGTGGACCCTAGGTGAGCTGCTGCGCGTCGGCCTGCCGATGCATAAGCATTAATAAATATATCCTCGTATATAAAAAAAGATATACTTACATTTAAAAACATCAGATAGCTGGCCTTACGTGAAGCTGCGAATGGGGCCGTGACAGGATCGGAGGCAGTCGATTGGAGCGCTGCGTTGGCCGAGGCAATCAATGAAGATCTAACGTTCGTTGGATCTGGTTTCAACCAGCTTCAGATCGGCGATTGCGAACTCTGTTTCAATCGATTTGAGATTTTGTTTGACACGTCAATTGAAAAGGGTCGTCTCGTATAGGTGATCAGACTACAACGATAACAGTGAATCTGCAGCGCCGCGGCTCCACCTTCCGAACATTCCCTTTTTCGGCGATATTACATTTTATTCAATTCAACGTTGTCCCCATGTATAAGTCACCATTCACAATGATAGGTGTAGAGAGATGTACATAATATATACATACGTTGGAAACTTGTTCGAATGTGATATTCGTTGAAACGAGAGCTCGCTTCCGAGACGTCACGGGCCACATCGCTTCTCGCGCTGAGAAAGCCTGACGACGTTGTTTTGAACGAGAAATCGAGCTTCTAGGCCTAAGCGAGGGCACGTTCAATTCGGCCGGATCGTTCTCTTTCTGGGCGTTCGCAGTGATCTATTACTGCACTATTACAGTGTGTGGAAGTACCTCTGGGCACTACGAGTAGGTATCGCCGCATTCATTAGCAGCGTTGTTCGATTCTTAGATTATAATGCCAAAATGGATTTCTGAATACATTTCGTCACGATACCTGTGGCGACAGAGCGTAAGTCGATACGCTGCGGTTTTTCCTTCGTAGCTTTCCGACTTTCCTTACTTCGCTGACTCATTCTTTCTTTCTAGTTACAAAGGTTCCGAAAAAGTTCTGTAGCAAATAATTTGAACCCAGGGGCACCGCACGCATTTTAGCCATAAGTATAACATAGCTGGCAAATGTTTCATTTACATAGGTAGGGACATAAAAATATTGAAGAGTCAACATAAACGTTCCGGAGAGGTAACCGTCAGAGGAAACGAACGATTTTATCGAAAAGGCCACAGTGCAAATGAAACTGGACTTGTGTATGCATGCTCACGTTTCGGGGCTAAAGCGGAGAGCGTTTCGGGCAAAGGGTGCAGCGGGGTGAAAGTGCCGTGCCGCTGAGAAAAAGGCGTGAATGACACGCGTTTAAAAGTGAATTAGCAGCGCGTGGTAATGAGAAATAAATTACTCGCAGCGAGACAAAAGGTGGATTATGAGGTTGGGCGGGGGCTTCGCTACTTTCCGCGCTATTCATTGTTTCGCCTTTCATTGCTGAAGCTCTCGCTGCTTGAAACACACGGCGCCAAATTCAGTACGGAACAGCTATCTACTTCAATTTTGTATTCCGTCTCAATAGTGAACTGAGTTCTACTCCTGTTGAGTAAATTATAGGCTTTCTACCCTTTCTGGTAATCAAACACCTTACATATTCAAAACAGTAGTTAGGTACATGAAAACTTATCATAAACTTCAGGCAACAGAATATTGTATTGTATGAAACGCTACGTTTATGAGTGAGTTTTCCTGACGTCAACAGAACTAGGTCGGCGAATTAGGTCCAAATCCCTTCAGCTGAGACCATTGTCTAAGTTTGGCCTCTCGAAGCTTGTCGAAGCTCAAGAGCTTGTTAGGAATTACCTCCAGGTATTGTGCCGAGCGGAGCTGAACACTACGGGGTCATTATTTAGCAAGCTCATTGTACACCACGCTTTGAGCACAATAACAAAACGAATGTAGACGAGTCATGAGAGTGAGTCGACAGGTCTCGCTGTTGGTGACGAGAGCGAGCGCGAGCCTTCGCTGGACCAAGACAGTTGGCTCGTGTGGTCAATCGATACACCGCAAAGAAACAATTACATTTGGCGAAGTATTTGCAAAGCCACATTGCGTCCGGCTTTTCCTTATATCGGGCTCCTATTCCTTAATCAAAATCGGCAATTTCGCGACTTTCGCTGACGAGCACTCTCCCTGACCTCACGCAGACTAATTGTTTCCATACTTTTTGCATTTGGGACTCGCTCGTGGGCTGTGGCCGTTTCAGATGGTTCCGCCCGAAACGACTTCCATAGCCGGATAGTCAAAAAAGTCACATGCCTTTGGTTTGTTTAATGCCAATATACTCTCCACAGCAGCCACGGTCGAGCGGCAATACGACTCGGAAAAAGGCAAATGAACGCCCTTCGTCAAACGTCGCAGGAGACGTGTCCACGCAATTGACTCCGCTCTAATTAACACGCTCTTCGTCTCCCGGAGCTAGACCGAAACATTTTTCTCGTCTACAGACATCGCAAAGAGGGGCGTTATTGCCTCCGTGGCGATGATACCTCACAATCGGTTGTAAGAGAAATAATAGATGGCATATCGTTCCCATGAGCAACACAGAGAAGGAATAAAAAGCGAGTCCTAGCTTTACCCGTAAATCAAGAGTTATAGCGCACAAGAGTAAGTTTACCAGCTCCGCAGCATTTCAAAGCTCCTTGTCGTATCCTCGCATAATATAAGAAATGTATATGATGGGAGTAGTCGGCTGATAAGCGAGGAAGTTGGTCATTTTGGTGGAGAGGCGCCTTGCTGCAGCTACGATTGGCCAATGGTCGAGGCGACACTAAATAGACCGATTCATCGGACTGACCATCCTTACTAAATATATCGGCATTATACTATTGAAGTACCAATGCGGGTACTTCGATCTGCCCGAAGCCATTACGCTCTACGACCTCCCAATCTCCTGGTGCAACCAAGTGAAGTATCTAGGCGTCACCCTCGACAGAGGACTGACCTTCGGGAAACACATCAAAAGAGTTCGTGGAAAGGCGGCCTTTGTCCTCTCTCGTTTACATTACCTCCTGAACAATAAGAGCAAGCCATCCCTCAGACAAGATCAAGCTCTATAAGACGTGTATCCGCCCGTGCATGACCTACTCATCACCAACCACATTGCGCGCCTGTAGTCGATCCAGTCGCGATTCATGCGAGTAGCGACTGGAGCGCCCTGGTTCGTGCGGAATGTGGACCCACATTTCGATCTGGAGATCCTGACCATAGCCCAATGGATGAAACGGGGGACTGAGCGGTACTACGACAAGGCAAAGTCCCACTCAAGTCGTTTAGTACGCAACAGCGTAAAATATTTCGCGGCCCCGTTAAAACAAAAGCGCCCGTGGCACCGACAGCCACTTTACGTAATAAACGATCCGGATGATCGTATCACTATAGCAAACAACAAGTTGATACCCTCCATCGAGGAGAGAAAAGTAAAGCAATCAGATGGTATGGTTCTGTGTTGGGACCGCGGTAACAACCGCCCCCGCTGAAAGCGAGCTTCCGACCGGCCGCCCAGGCGGTCAACGTCGCCGCGACGACCCAAGCCGAGGTTCCTATCTCGCTGGAGACGCCCTTGGGCTAGTCGCGGTTAAAAACCAATCTCTCGCCCCAAAAATCCGCGAGAAGCTGTAGAGGCCTTATGCCGACAGCGAGTGATTTAAAAAAAAAAGTTATTGAGGTAAAAACTTATAATACCATTTGATAGGATCACTGTCGTATCTTGAAATGCGATAGGGATTGGTATATGGTGGATATGACAAGGTGGCCCTCGCGAGTGCAAAGCCTCGTGCGGGATAGTACCGGCGGGAAAGAGTCTCCGGGAGGCCCTCCATCGCAGACAGCCGGCTGCTGACCGACTAAGCACAAGCCGCCAAGGCGCTGCCAGTCCCGATTCGCACTACTCATACAAACCAATCTAATTACATTCCGTCTCGCTGAAATTGCATTCGCCTCCAGTGTTTATTCTGACAGCACGCGTTTCAAGTGGCGCTGCCGACTTGTTGAGGCGCAACCATTGTTGTTGGGCCGATCGATCGCTTTCGTTGCTAGTCATTGCCGAGCTGAGTGCATGGTCAAATGAAAATCACCAAAAATTCTATTAGACTAAGACACGGTCCCTGAACCAGCGGGAAAGAGCGGTAAGAACCGGCTCTTTGTGAACATCTTTTTGCATTAAGCTAACAGACACTGCAACGTTGCATGGACATAATAGCGGTGCAAAGTGTGCGTCGTATAAATCAGCGGTAGGGAGGGCAACAAAACCTTATGACGTCAAGCAAGCCTAAAGAAAAGCTCAATGTTTGTCGTCTATAATGGCTCGCGATGAAGACGCCCGAGCCACCATCATTTGCCATATCATTTGTTGTGCAATGGAAAAGAGACAGTACGAGTTGCAGCCCTGAGTCCTGCCTTCTAATGTACCTACCTCTATATCATGTTCTTGAAGCCTACGACGCGACAGAAGGGCGCGTAATTGCATTTGCCCGTGCACCCGCCCACAGCGCCGTATCTTCTCATCTAACGATTTCGTTGCGTTAAGCGGACTTAATAGAATGTTGAAATGACCTTGAATTTGACTCGTTTCCCCGAAGCGTCGCGTCTCCGGCGACGAGGACTCGTTGGCAAGCCGACGCCATCCTTATGCAAAGGGCGCGCCCTCTTTCCACGGCTGTCTAGCTATTACACAATTTAGAATCGCAATCACGTTTCTTCATTGAAGTCGGTCCGCCCCTCAGGGCACCGGGTCCTAGACGACCCCGTTCGTTCCCGCGGGGTCACTCAACCCTTTGTCCCTGTTGTGATTCGTAATTTGTTTGGGGACATCACTGCGTGAGCTGACACGCTTTGACGTTGTGTTCTTTCCATTTAGCCCCATATCCCTGTCGGCACAGGCTTAGCGTACACGACAATTAAATAACACCGCTTCAGCAGTGAGCCCTCTGGGCGGGGATTTGACGTGGCCTTCCGATTCACGGGCCTCTCCTTGCCGTCCTTGAAACATTGCAAGGCAAGAGCCTGTCATGTCTTGTGGTTGTGTCTCAGAGAAACCGTTTCTAACTGAAACAAATACATATTAATTTTCTGCTGCTGCTTGATGTGACCAAGGGTGTGGAAGAGTTTAAACGTCCTTAATCTTACTTGTGAATCAATTCTGCATATATCATGTACACGAGGTTATAAAATAAATCAATAAAGGTCGCGATAAAAAAACGCTCGCTCATCAAAAGCCTCCCGCAACCCTATTTGTTGCGACTGTTTTCCGTTCCAAAATGTTTCGCTCCCAAAACACAATGGTGAAGAGGCACTGGAAACTACAAATTGAAAGCAAGCACAGCGGATGATGGACAAAAAGATGAACAATGTCAGCAAACATTAACCGATCACACGGCACACCTATTTATTGTGAAGAAATTAATGTTGTATCCGTTCGCTCTCCGCGGCACAATAGCGGCGGCATTACGCCGGCCTTTGTCCGCTGCCGCGCCGTCCCTCCGAGGAGCAGTCGGCAAGCGGCCAGTGCCTAATCTGCAGTGGTGTGGCTGTTTTGGCGTCGCGTCGGGGCTTAAAGGCATTTGCTAACTAATTACGGGCTCATCTCTAGTATCAATATGAGTCTTCACTTTGCATGAGCGCGTTCGACCAAACATCGCAATCGGGCATCTGTCACAGCGCAGCCTGACTCATCGCAAAGCATGCCAAAGCAGCCGAAAGTACTCAACCCTTTCGGGGATACGACAACTTCTATTGGTGGCTTGTTCGTCTTCTTTGCTAAAATCGCACTCAGGCCATACTCCACACATGAATCTTCATCATCATCATCATCAGCTAATTCAAGTCTACTGCTGGACATAGGCCTTCCCCAAAATGGGAAGTTATTATGCCTTAATCACCACGCTTGGCAGGCGGGTTGGTGATCGCAGAAAATCTGCTGTACTCGAAAGGGCGCTGCTGCCCACCCTCCGATGAAGTGTCCTTTAGTCTTTCTTTTTCGAATGGACTAACCGCTGTCAGCATAAGGCCTCTACAGCTTCTCGCGGACTTTGGGGCGAGAGATTAGTTTACGACCGCGACGGGCCCAAGGGCGCCT
>DWCF01007312.1:0-10878 GCA_018230265.1 Delias oraia | reverse complement strand
ACCACAAGTCATGTTATACGGAATCTCTTCACGGTCAAGCTTCATAGCGATATGTCAGAACAATTTACTTCAATTAGACGTGACGTGAGCTGCGTTGGGGAAGGGTTAAGGCTGAAATATGTTTTCGTTATCTTGACAGTCAAGGTTAGGTAGCGCCGTCCTTTATTGTTATTATTAAAACGAGCAAGATAGAATATACATTCGGTATCTTGTAAAATAATTAAAAGGTAATTTGTCAGCATTACTGCCTGATGTCATTCGTATAATATTCATTTTTGGTTCTGGATTAATTCAATCCATATTTTTTAATTAACTAATGTTTTGTACTTACAAGAGTCTCGGTGAATATAATAATTGCACACTTACCTGAAAATGAAATAAAAATAATTTTAGTCTTTATTATTTACTTAATATTTATACCATTTTTAATGAAAATACGAAAGCAAATGAGTAGAAAGCTCACTTGCGATAAGTGGTCCTCTGTCCATTAACAAGTGCTGGGTCCGGATATGTTGCCGGCCTTTTAATGACAGGTACACTCTTTTTTGAGCGCTTTGTTATCTACTTGTAATATTAACGAGTTGCTATGTTGTTGTAATGTATGTATGATTCTCTCTATGGTTAAGTTGTTACGCATCTGCTCCATTCGCCAGCTACTGTGTTTGAATCTTGACGTACTAAATAAACACTTAGCTAAACAAACAGTACATCTACGTTGGAGTTACAATTTTACTTCATTTATTCATTGTTAAGAAAACTTTTACTTCACTAATAGGAACCTATCAAATGTTTATATTGAGGAGGCTTGAAAGGAAACTTGAAGCGTAATGCAAAGAGCAAAGTCAGCGGCCGGTAGATAAATGTCCATTTAAATATCGTTTCATTTGAATACTACAGACATAACAAAGCCTTTTCTGGTGCTGCAGTCCAGATTACAACGGAGGCTCGCCAAATGCGCATCTCTTTGTTTGGAACAATGACCACAGACGATGGAGATAGCCAGTTTGAGTCTGGACCATACAAAATGATTAACAATTACACTCCAAAATAAACTTTCCTCAATTTCAACAATGATAAATATTTTCAATAATTTCTCTAAAAAAACAGTGTAATTCAGATAAATTATTGATATTGTAATAATCATTTAAGACAATCTATTGGTTTTTGCAAAGAGCCATATTATTAAGAAGTTGGTTGGAAGACATTCCATGAAATTGAATATAATTTTTATAGATAAAAATAAAATAGTTTTAGTATTATTTATTATAAAGTTTTTAGGATGGGAACTCCTTTTTGTTTTTTGTATAGCGGGCAACGAAGCAGGCGGGAGTGTGAAATGGTAGTTGTACTTGAAATGGTACCTCTACTGTGCAACGATGAGTGAGTGAGAATATCGGAGGCCGCTATAAAAATGCCGCTTCAACGGCATAAAAATCCGGCAACGCAACCAATGCGCGGAATGTGGCGCGGTTGTTCATGGGCGGCGGTATTCACATAGGAGACCCACCTCCTCCGTTGTCCGCTATACCATACAAAAAAAGCTACTGATTGTTTTTTTTAAGCTTTCATTTCAAGTGTTATCGATGATGTCGCTGAATGAGGGTTCACGCTGGTATTCTGTAAGAATGTGGTATCCCTTCAGACAAGCCGGCTCAGTTTGTGCGTTAGTATGTGTATGCTTCAACATTGCTTTGCCTCGTGTTAAGAACTCGCCTGACCACCAATCCCTCTAAAGACCGCTTAAATTACAAATTTATCATTACACTCCTTGATTAATTAGTTTTTCCTATTTATGGGTATTAAACCATTGTGGCATATTTTTAATGAATTTATATTCCATTTGATCACGCCATCACGCTTTAACGGCCGAGCGAATTTGGCATATTCTTTTTTCGTTTTATTAGTAATTGTCCAAAGGTTCTTATGAAAAAAACATATTAAAAGTTGCGAAAACAATAAGAAAACTTTACGACCGCCTTCTTTATTAATCTTTTTGAAGATTTGCTATGAAAAGTGGGAGAGCCATGCTGAAGCATATGCTGACGCTCTAATTGGGCCGGCTCGTCCAAAAGAGTCACACGGACTCACAGAGTACTCGGTGTGAAACGTTACTTTTACTGTATTTCGTTTAGTGAGTGAGAATTTTGGAGGCCCTTGAAAATACCACATAAAATGCCGGCAACACAATCAACGCGCGGACTGTGCCGAGGTTGTTCATGCGCCGCGGTGTTCTCTTACCATATAGGAGACCCATCTGCTCCGTTGTCCGCTATAGCAGAAAAAAAGAAGGCAAATACAAGTCAACACTAGGAATGTTTGTTTATGAAATGATTTTAGTAAATAACTGCTAGACATTTGGTCTCTAATTCGATTGCAAAGTATTTCGTAAGGAAGTCGCCGTACTTCACCGCCAACTTGGACAAATGTTTGGCCCACACAGCATGGAATGTCATCCAACCTACGCCAAAGTTCCCTAACATCAATCTTCTAACTATTGTCATTGTGATAGGAACTTGTTCGGAACCTGTTCTGTTTATGTTCTATTTATATAATATAAATTTTGTGCTTTAAGTGAATTTCCGTGTCTTATTGTGGGACATTATTCACATCTTTATTAGATTTTATTACGATAAATTACCTACATTATTAACAGAATATTTTTTATTGTTTTTAAAATAGTTGTATTATTGAAAGAGTTTGACAAGGAATAATAAAGGAATGCTCTAATAGTAAAAGCAAAAAATGTAGCAACTACACATAAAAATTTAAAAAAACGCTGCGTTTTTAATGTAACAATTCACTCAATTCAATAACAATTCGCTCAGCAATTTTATGTTAAAATTGAATACATAAGCATATAATAAATGATTAAATTAGATGACTAGAAAACATAAGCATGAAATTATTATATCAGAAAGATACTAGCTTTCTAGTGCAATAATATTTAAAACACATAACAAACCTAAATACAAAAATAATTTGTCATAAATATATAAAAAGTAATTACATGCAATCAAAGCAAACACTTTAATAAGTGGCTAGTATTATGAGGAAGAGACATTCAAGGCAAAATGCAGGTAAATTATATGGCATAGAGTAAAATCTATGCCTTCATAAAATATGACGAGAACGCGGAGATTTCCACAGCATTACGAGTTACGACGCACTGTGGTTCAGCAATGTCAAAACAAATCAAAACCACAATATTTCCAAGATTTTATTCTAAACCATTCGTGTCACAGATAAAGTCACTACAATGTACCACCTTCACAGATGAAATTGGTATAATGGATTTAAAAAAACAGGTTTAATATTTAATTTAAAAAATGATTAATTTTGCGAAAGACTCAAACTTTTTTTTTATTTATTTTCTAAATTGTTTCATTTGCTTAATTAATGACGCATAGTCATCAAAACTTATTTGAAGTAAATCGTGTAACGATATTTCAAGAACTAACTGTGTCAAATGTGTGTTTAATATAAAATGTGTTTTAATAATGACAAAATCACGGAAGGAGCTATAGCTAAGAAGAGCTACATACGAATGCGTGTATCTTAACTACCATACCTGTTAAATATTGTATATGTTTAAATAAATAATTCAAGTATTTACATCTTAATGTGTTATAAAACATCAATGATAAAATTTAAACGCTTCATTCATCATTTCAGCCGTAAAACGACCACTGCTAGACATAGGCCTCCCCCTAGGACCTCCATGAATAATTTCATTTGGGGGGTGTAAAATAAAATAAAATAATGTAATATTTATTAAAGGCTTCATTTAAAAAAAATGGGTATTGACGTATGTAGTTGTATTGGCGTTGTATGTAAGGTACCGAATTCGTACAGTGCAGCACCTCAGACGCGTTTCAACGATAGGACGTAATCAAAAAAAGGGTAAAAAGAAACATTTAAAGACATCTAAAGTCGACACATGATAGTATGTCGTAAAATTGTACTTTTTCATCGCCCAAACGAAAACCTTTATTGTTTGTCGTAAACTCTGTAAATAACACCTATTGTATTTGTATCAGCCGTGTTCAGTTTTATTTATTGCCATCTTTTCTCGTTTCAATAACAAAACTTTTGTAATAGTGTAATTTAATTTTAATGTCATTAGAAACATTTTAATGGATCGAATCGATCGTAATATGTAGCTAAGATGCGTCTGATATTATACAATAGATACTTGTACTAAGCAAGAATCTATTTTAAAAAGTAAATATTATATTTACATAATAACCATATTTTAATATAAATAAGTAGGAGGCTCACCAAGATAAGCGGTTCTTCGTTTATAGATGCCCAACCTTTGCGGGGCGGCAGGTGCGTTGTGGTCCTTTTAGGGATCGCTCATTCTTTGAAAGTTCCCAAATTAGATTGGTTTGTAAACACCAATGCAGGCAGTTGATTCCACAGAATGGGAAAGTAAAGTGTTACCAACAATTTATCAAAACCGGTCTTTCCATATATGACAATGATTTCAGCTTCTAGTCGTTCTGATTGCTAATTAGACTATTTACTGTCAATTTGCTGTCATTACTGCTTCCATACGTCAGTGATTATGCATTGATGTTATGTAAAGAGGTTGCAATTATAAGCCTCCTGCCATAAATTATAGTCGCTGGTCAGTGATCGGTATGCGCCCTATGATTAATGTGCCATATGTGTCGTTGCCATAAATGGAAAGCATTTTAATGAAAGCTTCCCTATAATTGTATCCGTCAATCATGAAATCAGATTTAAACTTATATTTTAAATAAGTCAACCGCTCTATAAGCTTAAAGATGAAGTTAAAAACTTAAAAAATGTTCATTTTTCGCCAGTCTCTCTAATCTAAATCTAATGTCTGTGCTTTTATTTAATTGTATATATTATTTACATATTTCTTACGTGTAAATAGTGAATGTGTTTATGTTTAATATTTTTCAAATTTGCGCCATAAACTTAAGGCATTTTTAATCCAAAATTGGATCCATATTTTTGATACGCAAAAGCGGCGAAATCGCAAATCCCCACAAAGTAAATTAAAACGACGACGAAGTGAAGTTTTCACAATACAGATTTTTCAGTATTTCAAAAGCGACAAAATTTTTAAATCTCAATGATATTAAAATTTTTGTCTAGCACTAGTAAATAATTTATTGGACTCCGAAAAAATTTGAGAAATATTAAGCTAATTTTCTATTTTTGGACGCTTCGTAATAATGATAATACTTTCGGATCGGAAATAATAGGCTTTCAAAGCTAACTCTCAATATTTAACATTGGAAATAAAATTTGATAGTCATAAGATTCATCGTTCTAATTTTGGAATACACAGATAGGGCTGCCAACGTTTTATACAAGAATAGTAAGACAGAAGAATGCATTTTATTTCTGGATTTTATAATCATTCTGGGACAGTTAAATAGGTACTTTTTAAACAAATGAGGATCACATTTTGATTAAATCAATAGAAATATTCATTTATAATAAAGTTTATATACAAACGATACTAGTATTTATATTACAGAGATTTAAATCGGCAACACTATCAAAGCGCATATTGTGACGCGGTTGTCCATGGGCGGCGGTGATCTTTTTCCATTAAGACCCACCGGCGCAAAAAAAAGATTAAAAGCATCAATTTTATTTTAAATTGTGAAATAAAAACAGTATTACTGTTTTAATAATATGGCTGGCAATCCTAATATATACCTATATACAACCCTAGACTTGTTCCACACTTGTCATTCCCGAACCGAATTTGTTTTCACTTTTAAGTAACTTTAATATAGTCTATCTCAATTATAGATGTCTCCATATAAGTAGGAAGTCATTAATTCAACTCTCAACACGGTGCTTAACAGCGTAGCTGTTACGTCTGTAAATGTTCTGAGTCACAAGACCTTGAGTAGGTATAACAAAGATGTGAAAGTGAGATTTTTAACTCCAATAGTTACATTGTATCCTGTTGGTCTAATCAATTAAAGTTTTTAAGGTATTTTGTTATGACCAAATACATTGCCATACAAGTATAGTTATTAAAATACAATGGATTACGAGGCAGGTAAGAGATTCTCTACTGGCAAAAGATCATCTGATAGTAAGATGTTCTCTAATTGTAAGATATCGTCTGATGGTAAGAGATCTTCTTACTCAATGTCTAACTGTCCTCTGATGGTAAGAGATCGCCGTCTTATATCCACAGGCGCACTAAAATCCAAGCACTTCTTCCATTGCAGTAACAGCAGGCAAAAACATAGCGTTATTAATTCACGATATTTTGAAAGCTAACAGTCTGGACGATCGGCTAAATTAGCATGTGAGCTTAATTTTCGGCATGGCTCCTCCATAGTTGAGTTCACACTTGCCCGGCCACTGGAGAGTCTTCCAAAGATCGAAAAGAATATATAAGTTAAATTATATACATATTGAATTTAAACCGGTTATTGAACCATGTACCCATGGCGATACGGTACCTTACTAAACCACGTACTTACGTCGAAATTACCAATTCTTAACATATTTAATAATATTTTATTAAATTTAGTTATAATGGATTGTTTATTGACGGCTTTTACTCATGAAGTTTTACGCGTTCTAGAGCCAAGGGGTTTACGACCATCTTCAACTCAAACAATTGGGTATTATATGACGACCCACATAATATAAAATGTGATATGCGGAGAAATACTTTTACTTCTATAAAACCTCAATAAGACTCGCGTTGGAAATTTTAGTGTCCTTTGAATCTTTGCATCAATTTATTTTAATATAGCTACATAATGTAAGTTAAATACTATAAATCAATAAGATTAGATTACTTAATGGTATACGGAAACTAGGCTTGTAAACTATAAATAATGATTATATTATATACTTATACGTTAATGGCAGTAAGTGTCGACCAAATGGAAGACCAAGATGAAACTTAGCAAGTCTTAAGTCTTAGCCTATTAAGTCAACTGCTGGACATAGGCCTCTTCCAACGACGCCCACCTATTGCGATCTCGAGCGATCTGGATCCAGCGGTTGACCGCGACCTTTATGAGGTCGTCTTTCCATCGCGTGGCGGGACGTCCCACTCTGCGTTTTCCGGTACGCGGTCGCCACTCGAGAACCTTTCTTCCCCATCGGTTGAAATCAGATCATTTCTTTTAATTTGTCTCATTCTTGCAAGAAAAATATTAATTTTAAAGAGAGAACTATAGATTAAACATTACATTATATACATTATGTCAAGTAGCGTAGCGTTTAGAAATAGCAACGGGCATATATAATACAGTACAGTATATAGAACAGGTACTAATCACACGTAGAAACAGCTATCCACAATACAGGTATTAAGTAATAGACGGTTCTATTCCAAGTTCACCGACCGACCTTATATGTTCGTGAATTTATTCGATACGCATACCAACACATTTCCATCAAATCCTGTCTATCAATTACAATGATGTGTAACCAATCGCTCAATCGAATCACGAGTTCCGAATTTGCTGATAGTTATTAAACGAAATTGATTAATCCTATGCCATTTTTATAATTGCATGGGTTCAGATGGAATAGGTATTCTTATTGATCTTATGTGAAAATAGGAATCGTATAGCGGACAGCCGTTGAATGTTTGGCTTGTTGAAATCGTGCGGCGATCCCCAATTTATTTCAGCCACGAACCCCAAGGAATACAAGGATAGTTTTCACGGATCCCTTAATAAAATAAACAGCAAAAAATCAGATCAGGTATTAAGAGAGCCTCGTAGCTTAATGGATTTAAAAGTGTCGCGAAGTGAGAGGTATCGGATACGATTAGGTCCGGACAATTATAAGTTAATTTATAATTTATTCGGTCTCTGGGGCTTAACAGTGACCGGGCGAGTGACCTAATACTGTCCCACCCGTGGGAGAGCCATGCTGAAGCATATGCTGACGTACTAATTAGTCCGGCTCGTCTGAAGTGATACCACGTGCTCACAGAATACTCTGAATGAAACTGTACTACTAGTAGCCGGCCCAATTAGCGCTTCAGCATATGCTTCAGCATGGCTTTCCTACGATTAATGAGATAATCTTTTATTTGTGATATACAAGTTGCTAGCTGAATATCAAAAATAAAATTGGTAGTTCTGATATGCAACCTCATCATTCACTATGCAATCGAGAGAAAGATATTTTATTAATGGTATTAATATAATAGATACGAAAAATATATTTCCTTAAAAGGCAAGTTTTAGAATGTCAAGTAAATGTTAATTTTGCTATGCTCACTTTTGTAGACTCAATTAACGAAAATCGATTTTCAATTTAGCCATTCGTATCGGTGCTGTTGATTCGATATTGCAATGTCGGCTTAGTTTTTAGACGGTCCTTGTTTGCAATTTGGATGGATATAGTGTAGTTTGAGATGAGAATAAAATAATTTTAGTTTATTTTACTTATTAGATACTTTTCTTAATTTATTTATAAGAATGTTTATAGCTTCATTTTGGTACAGCGCAGGTGCGTCTCATCAGGTAAGTTATCACTGCCCATGGACAACCACGCCAAACTTCGCGCAAAAATAAAAAAATCACACTTTTTGTCAATTATAAGCTCAAGGCATTTAAGGCAAGGTGTCTCTTAAAGCACTATTTTCTGCAAAATTTTTCATTGCAGTAATATTGTTGTTTTTTAAGTGAAGTAATTTAAGTAATTTATACCTAAAATTTTAATAATATAGTTCGTAGGAAGCGGAAATATGACCAAGATAAACTTTATGTAGGGAAGTTCTATTAATTTATTACTATCATAAATTAACATTTGGAATAATGAATAACAATTCGTTTGAAAAAGTATTGACAGTTGCCTGTCAATAATTTTGTCCGACGAGTTTGAATGTCATAATTTGAAACTTGGAATGACTCCTGAATGACGGAAGTGAGCAAACACGTAAGAGCTTGTACAATATAAATTGTCAAGTTATTGATATAAAGTCAAGGATGTAAGAGCATTCAGCCGCTCACGCTGTCACTTTAAAAGCAAATTACTTTATTTACATCAATAAAAATGCAGAAAACGTCAAAAAGCAAGTGACTCGTAAAAATAAAAGATTTTTCTGAATGAATTCGCTATAAACCTATATATTGCAGTACAGTGGGCGTTTATAGACTTCCAAACAATATTTACATGTCTTTTAAAACGAACGAAACACAAACTTTTATGGTTATAATAAAAATCTATAAATATAAGATTTTTGGAAATTTAAAATACTAGGATACATTTATTATTATATTTTATGATCTAACCTTGAGGCCCACAACTATCTTTAAGAAATACATGATTAATAAATTATATTATTGAAAAGAATCTGACTCATTTTAAATACATACCTTATGTTTGATATATTTGAACTGAATAACTTATCTCAATTATTTATGTCAAAATTCAATACAAAACATGCGTAAATATTTATTCCTACTTATAAATAAACATATAATTTAAGCAAAATCTAAAATACGTACTACTTATATACAGTTATTATAAGAATTATGAACAAGAAGTACCTTATTTTGAAATCAACGAAAAAAAAACGAAAACAAAGAAATGAAAACACAAAGTATGAGTACTTTTATAAAAAAGTATTCATACCTGTTCTCATTTTAAAAGCGTTATAAGAGAATCAGCCACATCAAGTATAAAATATACATTCAAAGGAAAATCTGCAAGAAAAACGCCCAATGTTTTTCTGTAATTTCCAAAACAAAGGCGACGTAATCATCGTCTCGCTTATTTAATTAACATAATTTTTGTTCTTCTCTTTTTCTGGAGAACTTTGCGCATAATACAAAAATGTATTAGGCATAATCACGGGTGTATTGTGTTGAGCTTCATTTGATATAATGCTTATGCAAACTACAATCTATGCATATAATAATACTAAAATGATAACATTTATACTTTTTAACAGGTATGTGGCAGCAATTTTTAATGTTATAAAATTTTACTGACATTTTTGAATAAATTAATATTAGACCACTTCCAAAGAAAGAATAATTAAAACCGTTCCATAACAGAAATTAGGGAGGCCTAAAATTTATCGTCGTCAAACTATACACCCTTAAACTTCCCTCATGGCTTTTCAATGATTGCCGGCCTTGTACTTGGTCTTGTGTTGCCGGCATTAAAGGAATTGTACCACACCGCTTATTGCAGCACGCCTGCCACGCGTCATGGCAAAATGGTTTATTTATCCCATAAATCCTAGCTATGGTAGCGGCCACGGATTGGCGAGACAAGGGGTGCTAAAAATCACCGACAGAGAACCGATTTTAAGATTATTATGAAGTAAATAAGGTATGTAAGTATGTTACGATTATATCCAACTTATTAAAGTATCAAAGAGTAAAGCACTTGATATAGAACCTTTTTATTAAGGTAGATTGAAAATAAAATTGAAAATAAAAGAGGTTTTATTCTGCAGTAATAACACCTTTGTATGTAGGACAGTAGGGCAGTCCAGAGGTGGGATTCCTTTAGAATTTGAAGCACGTCGCCCGTTTACACCGGCCTGTTTATTTTGAGGTTATCTTAAGTAAAAGTAAACTCTGGAGAATTCACGTCCTCGCTGGAATGAAGGAAAAATTAAGGCTCTCTTTGATTATCCTCAGAATACCTCTTACTGAGATGAGGTTCAGATTGCTTAGATTTATATTTGGGATGGTTTTTAATCAACGCACAGTTTTCGTGCCTTTATCCTTCACACATTTTATTATTATTCCCGATGCTTATTTTTATTTCATTTATGTATTGGAATTGTTTTGAAACTCTAAACAATTATAATTACTAAAAAATCATAAATAAAAGTAACTTTTTAAACATTAACCTTTCGAAAAAACATTCGCTCAACAAATT
>DWCF01007311.1:0-10879 GCA_018230265.1 Delias oraia | reverse complement strand
AAAAAATCAGATTAGATATTTAAGCTTTTATTATAATTTATTTTTAGCCACGGACCCCTAGGGGTTCAACGACAGTTTTCACGGACCCCTTAGTAAAATAGCAAAAAATCAGATTAGATATTTAAGCTTTTATTATAATTTATTTTTAGCCACGGACCCCTAGGGGTTCAACGACAGTTGTCACTGACCCCTTAGTAAAATAGCAAAAAAGATTAGAAATTTAAGTTTTTACTAGCATTTATTATTAGCCACGGACCCCTAGGGGTTCGACAATCGTTGTCACGAACCCCTTAGTAAAATAAAAAATCTATTAGATATTTAGTTATTCGCATTATTGTATGTTCCAGAGGTGCACACGAACCCCATACATATACTAGCGGACCCCAGGTTGGGAAACACTGACCTCGTGAATTTCTCACAATTTTAGCTTAAATTAAAAAAAAACGCCGGATATCATGTCTGTATATACACTTCAATATAAACCTATATACACACGTGTAACTCAAGAATATATATAAAAATTTATTTAATAAATAAAAATATATATTAAATTGCACAAAAATAAAGATATATCATTGAAAAAGTCAAAATAAAAAAAAATCATTTTTTTTTTAGTGTCCGGATCAGCTGACTGCGACATACTAAAGCTAATTTAGTGGATGTAGCAGATGTTCCCACTACGCCACTGACTGCGGCTCCATCATTTCAGCTGTAAGACGTCCACTGTTGGACATGGCCTCCCTTGGACTTCCATGAACACCTGTCGCAGGCGACCTGCATCCAGCATCTTCCGGAGACCGTTATAAGATCGTAAGACTGTGGGTGGACGCCCTACGCTGCGCTGCCGGTCCGTGATCTCCACTCTATCACTTCGGCCCCTTTGCTCTACATGCGATGTGGCTTGCCCATGGCCACTTCATCTTACTAATTCAGCGGGCTTTAGTTGGTCTACGGATCAGCTCTCCCCCAAAGACGCCCACCCGTTGCGATCCTGAGTTATAAATTCCCTGTAAGATGGCCTAATTATGCCCATGGACTAAATTATGGCCCTAGCAATCCGAAAAATTACCATTTAAAAGGTATATCAGAATATAAGGAGAGAAATATTTCGAAGCCTGTTAGATTTAAACATGCTTAATCCCATGCCCATGGGCCATTGCCCACGCTAGTCGAAAAATTCCCACTAAATTGATATTACAGAATATAAGGTGAGAAATATTTCGAAGCTAAGCCTGTTAGATTTAAACACTGGTTAATCCTATGCCCATGGGCCGTACTATTGCCCACGCTAGTCAAAAAATTCCTACTACAGAATATAAGGTGAAAAATATCTCGAAGCTAAGTCATTTCTTGTGTAAATCTGTGTTTCGTTAAGACATAGCTTAATTCTATGCCCATGGGCCATATAATGGAGCAAAAAATTCCCACAAGTTGGTATTGAGTACACGGTATATGGTGTGATGTATAACTTTCTGTGTGATATACGATGGCGAATTACGACACTGCTCAATCCTATGCCCATGGGCCATATTATGGCCTACGCTAGACAAAAAATCCTACAAATATCACTGGGTAATGATCTTGGATTAATTCAAACCATTATTGTATTACCGATAATTTCTTTCTCAATCATTTCAGAGTAACCGGATTCATCACTGCAGGCACTATCATTATCGGCCCTAAACACATCCGTCTCCATAGAGTGCAGACTTTCTACGTCTGTCAAATTGTCTAGCAGAGATTCGAACCTGTCTTCCGGAGGTGGGTAGGTGGACCGGCGTTGGAAACTCTTTTCACCGATCGGTTCATGATTAACCACAGACTCCTCATGTCTGCACTCAAATATGTCAGTCTGGGCCTTGTCACTGTCAGCGTTCAATGACAGCTCAGTGTCAGATGTGACAGTGCACGTATCGCATCCGGAGGAAACTGATCCGTCGTCACTTTCAATGACGACGCAGTTTCTGTCACTGTCACTTTTTTCGCATTTACTTTCCTGTACTAGGATTTTAATTATATCATCTGTGTGAACATTCTCTGGACAGGACATCTTTCTCGGCGATTTGACATCGGTACGTCGTCTATCCAGTAACGTTTCGGAGGTCTCAGCTTCCTTCTCTTCTTCAGAGCACAACTCTTCTATCGCACCAAGCTTCGGTGCTGATTTCGACCTCTCCAGCGGTGGTCTGTAGTTCTGCGCACCGACACTCAGAAGAATCTTTCTCCTTGGCATGCTTGGATTATCATACACGCTGTTCGCAAGACTCAGCCGCGCGTTCTGCTTACATATCCTGTCCTTCTTAAATTCGAGCAGCGCCTGTTTCAACTTCACCTGCAATTCTTCTGTTATCTTCTTGGATATTGATTCTTTGGTGCATAGGACGGCGTGGCACCGCAACTCGTGCTTCAACTTCTTACCCTCATGCCGGTACACCCAGCAGAAGAGCTTCGGATAGTGTGGTGGACTGGTGCAATAGGTGATGCGGTGCGACCAGTATTCAGTCAGACCGTGCTCTTTGGTGACGCCCTTCAATCCGGAATTGGTGACCGACAGTTTCATGACCACGTCAGGTTTGGTTGACTGCTGGTAGTTCCGCCATAGGGTGGCTAGAGGCTTCTCAATACAGCCTTCGCCTGAAATTGACAAATTTCATTTTAGAATCTCAATACACGTTTCGTTACACCATATGTAGCTTAACCGCTGGACCAATTTTGATGAAGTTTGATATAACATTGATTTTTGGAGCGGACAATGGAGCGATTTATTCGGTCTCTGTAAGGGCTTGACAGTGGCCGGGCGAGTGTCTTAATTGTTGCACCTGACAGAGCCATGCTGAAGCATATGCTGACGCACTAATTGGGCCGGCTCGTCCGAAGTAACTGAAGTAACCGTGAAATGGTACTTTTACTGTGTCTCGCAGAGTCAGAGAGTATATCGGAGGCCCTTAAAAGGCGATGATGTTCTCTTACCACATAGGAGACCCACCTCCGTTGTTCGGTTTACTATAAAATGGCTTTATAAGTCTACCACGAATTATCCCGGGCCAGATAATTTTTAAGGGCTTAACGTGGTCCACGACTGACAGTGTAAAACTCGGCCGCTGTCAAGCCTCCAAAGCCTTCTAAGCAACGAACATCCTCTATTTGACCTTGTAGGGGTCAGAAGCAAGTGACCCTAAGAAGACACTTCCGGTGTAACATCAACGGAGCGTGAAATGTCGTATTAAGCGATTTTAAACAAAAAACCCCAAAGAAAAAGCCTCAATCACATGACACACTGAAACTAAACAAAGAAACTTGATATTTATTTCTATAGCCGTTGCCCATGGGCGGCGGTATTCAAATAAAAAATAAACAAACAGGCACACAGATATGTCTGTGTGTCTGTTTGATCCGGCTCATCTCCGGATCGGTTGGACCGATTCGGACGGGACTCACTGACAGCTGATGTAATATGAATTTAGCGCCATGCGCCATAAGAGCGCCTTCGATATTCCTCACTCAGCGAAAATAATCTCATTTAAGTCACGTAAAAAACCGGCAACACAACCGCGGGCTGTGGTGCGGCTGTCCATGTGTGGCGGTGTTACCTGACTATATAGATAGAGTAAAAGCATATAAAAATAAAGCCGTCAACACAAAAAAAGCGTAGCAATCGCCTATGAACATTGATCTCTGACTTAGTCCGTTATCCATATATAACTGGTTTTATCATCATAATAAATTTATTTTGAAGCTGTTATGGTATAACGGAAACGGAGCTGGTGGGTCTCCTAAGAACACCGCCCATGGCCAACCGCGCCACAGTCCACACACACCGTGCTGGCTTTTTACGCATCTTAAGCGGGGTTTTACGGCCTCCGCCCTCGCTCAGTGTACAGTAGTACCGTTTTAAGTGCATCAACCATTTCACGCTGAGTATTCTGTGAGTGTGTGGTATCACTTCGGACGAGCCTGTCACGCCGGTGTCAGTGTCAAGACACTCGGCCGGCCACTGTCAAGCACTTATAGAGAGCGAAAAAAAGTAAAATTCATTTATAAATAAATTAAACAAAAATTTTATCCGGACCGAGATTCGAACCTCGACACCTCGGTTCATGGTAGGCCTTTTAAACCATTCAGCTAGGAGGCTTTGTTATGTTCGATAACTAATTGCGCAATGGTGACATCATTCTCCAAACACTTACCCGACCTGCACAAAGAGTAGGTTATGTGATTTTTTATTATAATATAGCGGACAAAAAAACCCGGCAACACAACCAATGCACGAACTTTGGCGCGGTTACACTCTGCGGCGGTGTTCCCTTACCATATGGGTCTCCTATATGGTAAGAGAACACCGCCCATGGAGAATTGCGCTACAAATTTGGTTGTATTGATTTCCTCCGCTGAAGCGGTATCGAGAATCCGATTCTCTCGCTCGGTGTAATAAATTCACGGTATTTTGTCAGCCTGTGGTACTCAAACGAGTACTCGGTCAGCATGGCTCTCCCACGGGTGCGACAGTGTTGACTCGCCCGGCCACTGTCAAACCCTTCCAGAGACCGAAGTCATGATATTTTTTGTTATTCCGACCACACGAACCCACGGCTCTCCATTTTCTTATGTCAAAAACTCTAAAAAAAAATATGTTTTTTTTTACTTTTTTGTAATGTCACCATCATTTGCATTGTCGGGTAAATGAACGCGGTCACGATATAAGAAAATCTATGTCATACGCAAATATTTGCGTATTGTAAACACATTAGGCGAGATTACTATCCAAGTGTTGTATGAAATGTTTGTTCGAATGTGATTATCTCCGAAACTGGTGGTGCGAATTGAGTAATTCTTTTTGTGTTATATAGGGCATTTATTTAGGATGAAATTGGTGTATACGCCATCATGCTGTGACGTATACTAGCGGAGATATGAGGAATAATATTATAAAAACTGGAAAAATCTTTTATACATATGTAAATATATTTGTTGTTTGTATGAACAGGATTATCTACGAAACTACTAATTCGAATTTAATGATTCTTTCTATACTTTATACATAATTTATTAAAGAAACATTTAATTTATGAAGCATTATGCTATCACTCATATAAATGACGATTCAGTGAAAAATGTAAAATAAAACAAAAATTTTTTATTATAAATATATTGTGTGTTTGAGCGCAATTATCTTCAAAACTACTCAATCAAATCGAATGATTTTTTAACATTTTATAGGAAATTTATTAATCAACGATTTGATATATAAAACATCGGCCTACGACCGAAACACGCGAAGAATTAAAGAAAAATATTGAATAAATGGCCGACCGCTGTCATTGACTTCTATTCAATACTGTTATTATATTACCAGTCATAAAACTGCACATTAAATTTTATATGTGGAATAAAATTGATATACCACAGACTATGGACAATTGATTTGATAAGACGGTCGCCGAACGGTCTTGTAAGCTGTCGTGACGTCACGGGTGTCGGGTTCGAGGCCCGGTTGGAAAAAAAAATTGAAATTTGTTAGAGGAGTCTTAATAGTGTCCGGGTAATACCTCACCCGTGGGAGAGCTAAGCTGGTGTAATATGGGTCAGCTCGTCTGGAGAGATACCAGGCTCACAGAACCAGCGTGGCTCTTTTTGGAAGCGCTTACAGTGGCGTGGCGAATATCTTAACACTGTCTTACGCATGACAGAGCCGCCATCATCATCATTTCAGACGTAAGGCGTCCACTGCTGGACCTCTGCCTTGCACTTCCATGAATACATGTCGGAGGCGATCTGCATCTAGCGTCTTCCGTCAACGTCTTCCACAAGGTGGACAGACGACAGAGCCATATCCTGTCACAATATAGGCCAGCTCAGGAGGGATTCATCATGGAGGGATTCCAGGCTCACAGAACCAGCGCGGATCCCTTGCGAAGGTTTTGACAGTGGGAGACTCAACCATGGGAGAGCCACATCACCTTTTTTATTTTTTTCAAATCAAAATCGCTGGATGCAGTTCGCCTCCGACAGGTATGCATGGAAGTCCAAGGATGCCCTTGTCCAGCAGTGGACGTACGGCAGAAATGATGAATCAATATTCAACCATCTAGATTCTAGAACGTATTGTCCATACAATAAAGGTTTAAAAATTGCCACGAAGACAAACGAGTTCGCCAAATATGGCGACATCTGCGCCAGATATGGCGACATTATCGCCAGATATGGCGCCTTCGCCAGATATGGCTTTGTCTATGGTATGTCGGTCAGAGGCCAAAATGAAATTGTCTTCTTAAGCAGGTATACTTCATTAATACATATTTTTTATAGCGAAACACATCGTTTCACGCTGAGTATTCTATGAGCCTCTGGTATCCAAACGAGCCGGCACAATTAATGCGTGAATGTGTACCTATATGGTAAGAACACCGCCGCTCATGGACAACCGCGCCATAGTCTGCGCGTGCTGTGTTGGATTTTTACGCCGCTTAAGCGATATTTGTAAGTATGTCGATATCCTCCCTCACTCAGCGAAACACAGTAGAAGCACCGTTTCCAGTACGACTACCATTTCACGCTTAGTATTCTGTAAGCCCGTGGTATCCAATCATGCCGTCGAATTAATATGGTGAACAAAATGGTCACCAACAATAATATTATAGGATTAGAAGAAAGACGTTTGTTCGAATTGAATTATCTCCGAAACTACTTGACCGATTTGAAAAATTCTTTCTTCACTGGAAAGCTACACTATATACGCAAAACATAGAAATGTTATATTTATAAAAATAATAATAATACTTAGTAAAAAAAACATAATATTACACAAGGTGGAAAAAAATAAACTATTTTTTTACATCGGGTGCGCAGCGAATTCTAATGATTGTAGAACTATAAAAAGTCTACACGTTTATAGAGCATGTCGTTATCAACATAAAATGCCATGACGGCATATGTCTAACTGTCACAGGTACGTCACAATATCTGTTAGTATAAATGTTATGGCAAAACAACATTTGATTCAGCTAATATGTAAACTCTTACAATGATTAAAATTGAGAACGGTTACTGCCCATGGACACTTAACTGGCACGCGGTTGTGAAAAAAATGCGTAGAGGTGTACATGAGCGAGGCTATATCTCGCACGGATTAAAAATAAATTAATCAAAAATTATAAAATGACGCCTAAGCAACCGGAAGTGTCCGGCGTCGTGTCTCACGTAACATCCGCTATGTAAATAGGCTTCATAGGAAGCCAGAGAAAAAATACAGCGAGACAACACCGCCCATGAACAGCAGTGTACCATCTTTGCTTGCTTATAGTTGAGCAGTAAAATTTTCAAAGCCGTATATTTCTCAGCGAGGTACAGTACAAGTCGACGCTGGTATTATGTGAGGCCGTGGTATTTAAAAAAAAAACATTAAAGTCATGCTATCGGTTACGCAAGTAGCAGAAGAGTCTGTCGCCAGTATGTGTGTCAGTGTGTTAAGATTTTATAATGGTTGTGTAAGTTCATAACAAAATTACGCAATATCGCGTATATATGGTATAGCGAACGGAGCGGGTGGGTCTACCATATGGTACGAGAACACCGCCCATGGACAACCGCGCCACAGTCCACACGTGCTATGTTGGCTGGCTTTTTACGCCGCTTAAGCGGCATTTTTTAAACTCACTCAGTGAACAATACAAGTACCGTTACAGAACCGTACAGGGCCAGAAATGACGTCAGCAAGGGCCAGCCCTTGTTGAGGGTACCGCCAGCCAACGACAGCACCTGGAGACATATAACGCACGCACTCTGAGGACCGAGGAGAAGATGTATGAGCTGGAGGAGGCAGTGAGCAAGCTACACTGGGACGTCGTAAACTTAGCATAAGGTCCGGCAACTTGCTCTAGCACCGGGAAGGCGACCAGCTTTCCCAGGTTGGTGTCGGGTTTCTCGGGGCTCGTCGGGGCTGCCACGCAGCCAGCAGCGACCATGGGCGGAGGACAGCCTATAGTTAAGCCTCCGGTTCATATGCCTCGCGATTTTTTTTTAAAAAGCGACGAAAAATTATAAATGCGACAGATCTAAGGAAATATTATGACCATATTAATATTCTATATTAATTATCCTTATATGTTTTCCTCAATTTTGTATTAAATTTAAATATATATATATATATATTATGTGTATCTGTGTGTGTGTAATATATATTCTTATATAGTATGTTAAGGAAATGACAGAATTAATTTTCTAAAAATTACAACAGAAACAACATTAAACTAGATTTGTTTTATTCTATATCGGAGTACGGAGCAGGTGGGTATCGTATATGTTAAGAAAACACCGCCCATGGACAACCGCGCCACATTCCGCCGACGCTGTGTTGCGGGCTTTTTACGCCTAATACGACATTCATGGTCCTTACATCTTCCACTCACTTAGTTCGACCAGTACCGTTTCACGTTGCGTATTCTGTGAGCCCGTATCATGACGAACAGGGCAGGTCTAAGCAGTGAGTCAGCTTGTTCAGCATGGCTCTCCCACGGGTGCGACACTATTAAAACATTCGCCGGACTACAAAATCATACCAACGATCGAATATATTAAATTATAATCCGCGATTCGAACCCGATACCTCGCTTCGTAAACTTATAAAACCACTGATCTACGAGGCTCGCGAAAGAGAGAGACATTTATAAGTAATACAGTAAGATACGAAATTAATTCACTTTCTCTGTCCGAATAAGTGAAAATATTTTTACGGAGAGAATGTTGAATTCGCGTCGCGGAACACTCGACGTGACGTAAATGTTTAAGTTTTCGTTGTGTTGGCGCCTTTTTACGACTTGAAACGGATATCCGTGGGCTGCATTTAGTGTAAATAAACATTTACATTGAATACAGAATATCAGAATGATACTCAATGAAACATAGTACAATTACGTTCTGATATACACAGCACGCGCGGACTGTGGCGCGGTTGCCCATGGGCGGTGGCTCTTACCTCTAACCGTCTTTTTACGCCGCATTTTAAGGACCCCCGATATCCTCACTCACTGCGAAACACACTACAAGTGTGCTTCACTCTGAGTGTTCTGTCATAAATTCCAAGTTCCACTCATTCCTTATCAGTAAGTGTCTATGTAATTTTAAATATCGAACTTCTTACTTTAAATATGTTTTTTTCGTTCCATGTTTGAATGGTCTGTTGCCAGCCAGTGATATCATGTTCACAATCGACCTTTTTGGCCGTGAGACGTCCACTGCTGGAGATCTCCCTTGGACTTGCGTGAATACCTCTCGGAGACGACCGGCATCCAGCGTCTTTCAGTGACCTTTATAAGGTCGTATGTCTTTGTGCGTGGACGTCTCACGCTGTGTTTGCTCGTCCGTGATCTCCACTTTTCGCCCGTCTATGGATCTCCTCATTTCTGATTCGATCACGTAGCGAGACTCCGAGCCTTTCCACAGCTCGCTGAGCGACTCTGAGCTGTGAGATGAGGCTGATGGTGAGTGAGCACGTCTCCGTGCCGTAATTCATCACTAGTAACACGCAATGACCTTCATCTTAAGGCACTGAGGTAACCAAAAACCCAAAGATGTTCCAAATTCAAATTGCACCTCCCGCGGGCCTCGAACGCGCGACCGCTTTAGCCAAGGGCAGCTGAAGGGTGACACATTGTGCAATTACACAAATGGCTCAGTGGCAAAGTGGCATATGTCAGAGGTGAGCGGTAATGACAGATAAAATGGCGGCAATCTCGCTCCGGCGCTCGGATTTCGACAATTGACTCAGTCACTAGCCTAATAAAACATATGGACTGATATATCTGCATCTAAATGTTTATTTAATGACATCTATATATATAGGTGTGCCCATGGGCACCTCCTATTATTAGGCGCGTATTTCTGGCCTGTCAGAGATAAATGTTACCATGTAAGAGACCCGCCAGGTGGAGCAATACTTCATATGGGGCCGAAATTGCTGTTTATTTCATTTTGGTATAGCGGACAACGAAGCAGATGGGTCTCCTATTTGGTAAGAGAACGCCGCCCATCATCAACCACGCTCCGTCCGTGCATGTTCTGTTGCCAGCTTTTACGCCGCTTCAACAGTACAAGAGCACAATAACCGTTTCAAGTTGAGTATTCTGTGAGCTCGTGGTATCATTTCGTACGAGTCGGCCAAACCAGTGCGTCACCACACGCTTCAGCATGGCTTTCCCACTAATCATATGAAAACACTCGCCCGGCCACTGTCGAGCCTTTCTAAAGAACGAATAAATTTTAATTATAATTCGGGATTCGAACCCGATACATCTCGTTTCTTAGTAGACTTTTGAAACCACTAAGCTACGAGGGTTTAGAGTCAAAGTCCGTATTTGCATTTCCAGCTCCGAAACACGAAAAATTGGTCATAAATTTAAAAAAAAGTTATTAATTAAGTCGCTTAAGCGTGATAAGCCGGCAACACAACCAATGCTCGGACTGTTGCGCAGCTGTTCATGGACGGTGTTCTTCTACCATATTGGTGACCCACCCGCTCCGTTGTCCGCTATAGAATAATAAATATATCTAATGCCGGCCAAATTGGTGCATGGCTCTCCCACGGGTGAGACAGTGTTTAAACTCACGCCCGGTCACTGTCAAGCAGTTCATATTCTGTGCGCTAGTTCTGTAAGCCTGGTAGCCCTACAAACGAGACGGCCGAATTTGTGCGTCAGAATGGCTCTCCCACGGGCAAAAACTACGCGGAATACTTTGAAAGGGCTTGACAGAGGCCAAGCGAGTGTCTCAACACTGTCTTACCCGTGGGAGAGCCACGCTGACGCACTAATTGTGTCGGCTCGTTTAAAGAGATACCAGGATCACAGAACCAGCACGAAGCAATTTGGAAAGGCGGGATAGTTAT
>DWCF01007310.1:0-10880 GCA_018230265.1 Delias oraia | reverse complement strand
GTCTTCGTGGCCGCTGGAGAACCTAAAGTTTTTTTAATTATAAGTAAAATCAGCCACTCACGGGGATCCTATTTGTTTTGGAGTATATTATTCTTATTGAAATGAAATACTTTTATTCAAGATAAGTACAAAAATGCAGCTCGTTGAACGTCAAAATGAGTTGACGTTGAAGATGATCACCGGTTCCAAGCTAAGCCCACTGAAAAGAACCGGTGAAACAAACTCAATGGGTGTAATTGTAGGTGATTTATCGTGTAAGATATATCTATGACTTAGTTAATAATTAAATGTCTTGGTAATAAACTACATACTATGCGGCCTGCTTCTCTTGAGCTGATGATGATGCCTCTGCTGCGGAGGTCTTTTCCTTCTGCCAGCTTCTAGAACCTTCCCGGTCCGCCGACCTTCCGCGCTGCGTATTGCAAACACAGCGCTCCATATTTGTGTTTGCTCTTCTAAGCTGACCTATTGTAAAACACAGTTTATTTTTTTTTATTTATAGTATAGTGGACAACGGAGCAGAAGGGTCTCATATATGGACAACCGCACCACAGTCCGTGCATTGGTTGTGTTGCCGTCTTTTTACGCCGCTTAAGCGGCATTTTAAGGGCCTCTGATATCCTCATTCACTCAGCGAAACACAGTAGAACTACGTTTCAAGTACACAACTACCATTTCGCGCGAGTGCTGTGAGCCGGTGATATCAGTTCAGTCAAACCGGCTCAATTTGTGCGTCAGCATGGCTCTCCCACGGGTGTGACAGTATTTAAACACAAGCCTGACCACTTTCAAGCCCTGCCAGAGACCGAATAAGGACTTATAAAATCATTAAGCTACAAGGCTTCCAAAAGCATAGTATAGCTATATAATATTTATAATAAGAATTTTAAGTCTTCTTTTTTTAAGTCTATGCAGCAAGATGAATATAAATCAACAAAAAACAAGATTAAATGAAACCCATTACCCGGGAAAAGGAATACTAACATATTTTAGTCATGTCTCGCTAACTGAATATATAAATGACAGTATTGTTTAATTTGTTTATACATACCTCGAGCAAATCCCCCTCCAACATGATATCTTCGAGTTTTTGTAAAAAGCTGGGCGTGCGGCTGTTTGGCGAACGCGGACTCGCGCTGTACGCGTGCTCTACACTCGCTGACGATCTATGCATAAATGGCATTTGGTTATTTTACTTTGATAAATGATCGCTCATTGCCACTTTGACATAATTAATACGATATTTTGTTTGACGACACAAAATACCACAAAGCCGGGTCCAGAGTGTCGCATAATGTTAACGAATTGTACGAGTGGACGGCATTCCAAGCATTACATGTGATCCGTCGGCTGTCGGCTTTTTGCGCGAACACAAAGGCGCTCGAAATAGATTCGCGTAAACGATTCGCTTGGAGTTCGTGAGGCCTCCACACTATTGACGGTAAATAATATGTAATCTTACGTTACTCGTTACACTCGTCTGGACCCGGCTTAAGATAAAATGCTGGACAAGATTTCCATGTGAATGTTAAATAATGTAAATAAATGAATTGTGATAATAACATTTACATAACACAGTAATAACGTGTAACAATAAAAAACTTAGCAAAAATAAAGACCTTCTACCAGCTAAAAGTTTAAAGTGATTACGATTTCAAAGGCCGGCAAGGCACCCGCGGCTCAGCAAGTGCTACTGCTAGTGTGTGTGTATGTTTACTAACCTCTGCGAATGTGTAGTGTCTGTTTTATAAGCGGCCAATTGAGAGCTGCCTAGGATAGCGCGCGCCGCGTCTTGCCACGCCATAGCCCGTTCAGTTACACACTGTAACGCCTCGCCTTCGGCCAAACGGACTGGCAGCTTTTGTAACCACACCTAAAAGAAATACAAAGTTCGGGTAAAAAACGCTGTACATGAATATATCTCAAGTATAGCACAATTTGAGTAAATCCAAGCGGTCCGTATGTATTAAGGGCAACACGGTCTTCACCAGACAGCTTAAAGCGGTAAAGAATGCAGCTGCAACCTCATTATTAAAATATAAAATGATACAGTGGTTATAACTGGAGGTATACTACAGCGTGGAAGTCATTTAAACTTTCCTTAGTGTAAAAAAATACCTAATATTATATCATGATTGTAATTTCTTAATATACCAATAATATTAATATGAATTAAATATATAAAGTGATATGTAACCTTTTGGTTATTAATAAATGTATTGTATATGTGGTGATTTCTGATTAAGATGAGGATTTCTTACCAATAATGCCAGAATACGATGTAGTCTGGGTCGTTTCGTCCTGGTACAGTCTGTACATAGGAATTTCGCTTCTGGCGTCGGGAATGGTAGTTCTATTGGTTCAGGAGTTTCTTCTCTCTCGTCTGTTTCATTACGGGCGTTTGATATACAGGATGCTGTAAATATTAACACAAGTTATTTCAAAAATTCGTAGTTTAAATAAAATACATAACTACCATAACTGTTTACAATGGTTATGGGATTTTTAGCTTGAATTGAATTTAATATCGAAATAGACTTTAAAATAGAAAATATTAGTTATGGTAGTTATATTTTCTATTTTAAAGTCTATTTCGATATTAAAATTAATTCAATCTAAAAATCCCATAACTACTGTAAACATTTTTTACAATAAGCGTGGTTTTTTATGGCATAACGGACAAAAGAGCAAGTGGCTGTCCTATATGGTAAGAGAAAACCGCCACTCATGTAGAACTGCACCACAGTCAGCGCATTGGTTGTTTTGCCGGCTGTTTACCATGTACTCTGTTTTCTGTGTGTAAAGAAAAATATACGAAGAATATCATACCATGGAACCAATCTTTGCACAGTTCACACTGAGTCATAAGACCGTACTGTCTCTTTTGGCAGATGCAGAACGTGAGACCGGCGGTGGGCGGCGTTCGGACTTCTTTGCGCATATTTTTCGCTCTGAAATAGTATAAAGTTGTGTGATAGAAACACCAAGAAACTGTAAATTTTCAACTATTCAATGATAATATTTTTAACAACTGCAACAATAAAAATAACTTTGAAATTTAATAAAACGTTTTAGTCAAATGCCTCCGAACAACTCTACTACAATAATTTTTAAGTTAAACCATTTTAAATCAAACATTTGCCGAAATTCAATCTCTATTGCGGAAATAAAGAATATGATTTTTTTATGGTATAGCGGGCAACGGAGCAGGTGAGTCTCCTATAAGGTAAGAGAATATCGTCACTCATTGATAACCGCGCCACAGTCCGCGCTTTGATTGTGTTCGCCGCTTAAGTGCCGCAAATTTCAAGGGCCTACGATATCGTCAGTCACCCAGCGAAACACATCAGCAAGTATAACACGGTGACTATTCTGTGAGTCCGTGACTTCGGACGAGCCGGCCCAATTAGTGCGTTAGCAGATGCTGCAGCATGGCTCTCCCAAGGGTGAATGATTATTTACAATAAATTCAAATGGTTTTGTATTAAAAACTTTTAAGGTACATTTTTTTCATAAAACCGAGTATATATCAATATACAGGCAATCCTCTAGTATAACTTATTTCATTGCTTCAGACAAATTCAAGTTAAAATATACCTCAACTCCTTGATGACAGCCAATTCCCTCGTCTCGGCCTGCTTGAATGCCGCGACAATTTCCGTGGGCGTCGCGTCCTCCCTGAAATACCTCAACAGGGGCGGTTCCTCCGAATTGTCCCGGCCGCGACGTCTATTCGTAGTCGTTGTTTCATTACGCGGAGAGAGTGCATCTAGTAGTGAGAATGGCCAGTTCTGAAAATATTATGTAGTATTAGTTAGCTATTTTTATATATACCATAGACATTATATATATGAACTCGGAAAAAGTACTGGATTTAATTTATTAGGACTTTGGTTGAAGCGAACATTTATCTATAACGACGGTATTTTAAATTATAACAACTTCGGGTGTAACCAGTTCGAATGTAGGGACTGTTTCTATTGAACTAAGTAAATACAGTGTAAATTCTATATAACGACACTGAAGGGACTATGCATTTTATAGCGTTATAAAGAATTGTCGTTAAATGGAGAGAAGAAAAGTTGGATGGAAGACGAGCTAAACCAACAAAAGCCAATTGATTTCGACGCTTTAGAGAGTATTTCGTTAAATCGAGGGACGTTATATGGAGTTTACACTGTACTTAGTAATCCCATAACCAGCCACCAACGACACAAAGAGATTTTTTGTTACCATACCATACCATATGACGTTAACATTTTGCTTATAGGAGTTATGTACCACCATTTTGTGGAAGCAGCTGCCAGCATGGGTGTTTTAAAACCAATACGACTTGGCAACTTTCAAAAAAAGAGCGTACGTATTCTTTAAAAGATACGCACCGAGCAACACACCCGCTGCTCTGCAAAGACTAGGGGTGTCCATGGGCGAAGAACCGGTTACCCCAGGTGAGCCTCCTGCTCGTTTGTCCCTATTTCCATAAAAAATAATAATTAAAAAAAACTAGATAAATAGGCAGGTAAAGCTACAAACTTTTAAGTTTTCTAATATAATTGATATTCCACGTAACAACTGTGTGTATTAAATATTTGAGGAGATATTATTATTATTACTATTATAGTGATTATAGGAGATGTACCTTTTTCATAAACATTTCAGCGGTGCCCCGTTTCCATTCCTTAGCAGACTGCAAAGCCGCAGACAGTTGGTCCTTTTCCAACAATAAAAGAGGGATCTGCATAGATTTTTTCACCAAAGCCTCAACGCTGTGCATGTAAGGGTATAACTCTTTCGACTGCATTTCTTCCACCTGTTTAAATAATAAATAACATCAATCTACCTCATACAATATTAATAATAACTATGATTTTTGGCTGTGCACCACCGTGCAGCTACTTGTGATGGGGCATACAAACGACCGCTACCCCCTTTTAAATTTACGTGTATAATTTTCATGTACCCTATTTTTATTATAGCTGTTTTGTGTATATTGTATCGATATCTTTTTAATAAATAAACTACACTGTTATATGTATTAACCCTCGAAGAATTGCTTAGTATATTACAAGAGAATACACATTGTCTAACTACATAACCACTCGCCCATGAGGCTCTACTGATTTGTCGCTCGCGAGGGTTATTTGCAGTTCGATACATCCAAATCCTTACACGGTTGAGAAATATGTGCAAATTATAAAAAAATATTTTTAAAATAAGTGTTCATTAGTGCAAACATTGCTCCCATTTCACGGTAGATGTGGTGGCCCTTCAGTCTACTTTCCAATAAGTAGTGACCAAATTTGGGTCAACCGGTTCGATAAACAATTAACCAATAGTTTTAGGTCAAAGGAACGCCAGATCAGCCGAGAACATCGCCGCTGTACGTGAGAATTTGTTTAAGTTCAGGAGACTCCGAGGCAGTCGATTTCTCGCCGTGCATAATAACTCGGAGACTTCAACTTGAATTCTTTTGCGTCGGGACTTAGCCCTGCATCTGTATAAAATCTAATTGACACAAGGGCTCAATCTTAATGACCATAGTCAATGACCGTGTTTTCGCTGAATGGAACATCGACCAGTCCTTGTTGTAAGACCGTATATAAATGAGCATATTATAAATAAACCTTGCTTGAAAATTTACTTTTAGAACTAACGTGACAAAATTGTGAACCCAGGAACCACACTCATAATCTAAAGAAAATACTAATCTTCTCGTTTGTATATAGTGAAGAAATTTTGATTTACCCTAGCCAACCAGTCTTTAGCGTGGGTCGTAGCCGTTCTGAGAGCGTGCTGTGACGGCAGCACCGCTTCGATGTCGTCACCTTCGGCAATCAGAGCCTCTAAGTCAGCGACTGTTGTGTGGCAGTGCTCGTCCGCATCTTGAGCTTTGCTTGTATTTGCGTCCACCAAAATCACTCTCACACGCGCTTCCCAGTCTTCAACTTGTACTGTAATTAATTTATACATTGAAAGTGGATATGGAACTATTTTATGGTATAGCAGACAACGAAGCAGGTGGGTCTCCTATATCTTAAGGTATATCGCCGCCCATGGATAACCGCGACAAAGTCCAAGCATTCGCTTACAAGGAAGCTTTCAAGTATTAAGGAGCTTAACGTTTTATTAATCTTGGAGATTTTTGAACCTCACTCGCCTCAAGTTACACTTTATAAAAGTTTGCTGTTTACCCCTGCCTCCCCCTAAAGCTTAAGCTACATCCAAGTGACAATTTTTATCCAAAAGATACAATAATGTTATCTAAAGAACCGGAAAGACTAAAATAAATAAATTTATTTTAGCTAAACTTAATCGTATTTGCGATAATACTAAATCAATTAAACAGGATTAAGCAAAATCTAGCAAGACATGCGTAAATTTGTTTATATTTTATTGTATTTTATTAGAGAAAAGAAAAGATATAACGAAGCCTGTCTCATAGCCCTGACCCACCTTCTCCTGATTACTTCTAACCCCAAATTGCAATACGTAATACTTGAAAAGTATCGTTTAATTAATTGCACGTAACTGATACAGAAATGGACAGCTATACACGTCTAAACCTCGCGATCTTAATTATAAATATTAGATTGTGTTACATATGTGGAACGATCAAAAAATTGTTGCATGGCTCTTGTAGAGGAGAGACATTGATAGGACACTCGCCCAGCAACCGTCAAGCCCTTCCAAATACCAAATACAGTTTATAGATTCTATTCAGACCGTAAAAGAGTTGATAACTTCAGGGTAGCTTAGAATGTTCCAAGGCTCTTAGGTATGGAGGTTAACAACATTTCAGTAGCACAATATACATTATTTGTTACAGTAATTAACTTACGTTTGAGTTTATATAAACGCGCCTTCTCGACTTCAACCCGCGCGTGAGGCACAACACTGGCCGACTCTTGAAGGAGTTTGTCGATAATTTCAGGTGTTAGTGTTGTGTAGTCCTCGCGATGTCCCCGCGACGATACAATAAATTTCTCTTGTAGCAGCCGCGCTTGCAACGAAGGCAGTTGTGGCAGCACTATACACAGATGCGAGCCCAGCTCCACCACCTATGATAATAATTTATAATCATCTTACACATAGACTTGGTTTGTATTTATATGCTGTCTCGTTTTAGACACAACGTATATACTTTAGCGAGAAAGAGTTAGAATGTTTAGCATATTGAAGTTATAAGTAAGGAAGCATTTGAAAGTAACTTCAATCTATTGTTATATACTGTTTGAATGTGATTCACGATGAAATGGAATACAAAATTAGTACTAGACAAACTCACATCCTCAAGCTCCCTCACAGAAGACGAATCGCACTCATCCAAGTCCGTATTGAGCAGTTCAGTCGCCTGATCCACAAATTCCTGTGTCTGACGCAAAACTTCTTTTACTGCCGATCCTGTAAATACCACAATTCGTTAAATACTATTTGAAAACATATACAGCGGGATTTCGATAGCACGAATGTCAAGAGAAGCTAAAACATTCGAACTAATATGCTTTTTCGAGTTAACAACAATTTCCAGATACATAGGACTTATTAGCTAAAACTTTAGATACAATTTTTTTTAAAACTATTTTATTGGTTTAGTATTTCTTTAGCTTAAGATATCTTAGCGATTTCCCGATACTTTGATTACTTGTGGTTAAAATAGTTATTTGTGTGTAACGTTACTTGTAGGGAGAAGTAGGGGGATGTACATCAAAATAATACGTCGCGATAATCAAGGTTCTTTAAAAATTGTATTACGTAATACATAAATTTATAATTAATAATATATTAATACTAATAAAATTTGCATTTTATATTCAAAACATGCACACACATACGCACTTCATGTATAAGCTACGCACCTTCAGGCAGGACACACGCGAGTCCATCGATCTCAGCTGCGAAGAGCTTCAGCTCGTTTATGGTGAGCTTGTACTTCGGGTCGTTGTGACGCGTGCGCGTGCGCATCTTGTTGAGATCGAGTTGTTGTATCACGGACGCGCACTTCTCGGCATCCTCTATGGCCGTCTCCAGTGCTCGGACTAGCTCCGTCTTGTGCATCTGCGGATGTTTGTTATTTATTACAAGAGATATTCATATTGTTATAAATTAATTATGTTAGACTGAAACTAAAAGTCAGAAAATTGCCGCTAATTTGAGAGTACGGGATAGTTAATCAAATATTTTTTTTCTCTTATTGTATCACGGGCAATTCAGTTAGCTACTATTCAAGGTCCTATGATATCGCCACTAATTCAGCGAAACAGTACTGCTTCACGCAGAGTATTCTGCGAGCCCGAAGTATTACTTCATATGAGTCGGCCCGATTAGTGAATCAGCATGGCTCTCCCACGGGTAAAATTGTATTAAGATAGATACTCACCCGGCCACTGTCAAGTCCTTCCAAAGACCGAAAAAATTATAAATTTGATTCAAACCGGGATCGAACCCAAAAAATCTGAAACGGCTATATTTATTTGGACGGTTAAGGTTTAGGCGGTATATAGAATTATCAACTTCTATGTTATTTTTATGTTTAGAATTAATAACGTACTTTGAGATCGTGCGCCTTCTTCAAATGGGTCCTTAGACCCTCCAGGTCACAGGTTTTCGCCGTGTCCGGGTTCAACGCGTTCTGCACGGAATCCGCCCACTCGCGGAATTGTTCCGACTTGCGTTTCAACTTCTCTAACATGGCCGGCAACTCGTCTAACGTGTAACGATATCTGCAAAACAAAACTCCCTTTGTGTTTATGTTTTTTTTATGTTTTATACTCTAAAAAAAGCTAATTTATCATTAGAAAATGTTTTATTTTTATGGTATAGCGCTCTATTTCCCAACGTGTGGTCCTCGGTGTCATCTCCTGACCATACATAAATGCAACCGCGACACAATCCAGGCTTTGATTGTGTTGCCGCCTTTTTACGTCGCTTGAGCAGTATAATTCGTTAATACTGTACCTAAGCTTGTGCACGGCGGGCGCACAATTGCACAGCTGATGGAAGTGACGTAAGCACGCAACATTCTGCGTGCACGTGCACGTAACGCACGAGAGGAAGCACGTCGTTTTGCAGAGGTGGCACTGTCGCTCGTCGTCCGGAAGTAACTCGAATGCTTCTCTCTCTGCCTCGGTCACACCCTGAGCGGAAATAATATGATTGTAGTTTATCTTAGTACCTACTACTAGGAATAAGGCCAGAATAGTGATACCTAGTATTAGGTTATCTAGAAAAAGTAAAAAGGCTTTCTTGAGCAACTGTATTCGCTTATATAAAAAAATTCCTAGAGACAACGAAACTTACAGAAAGTAAATTCAAAAATGTTGTAAAAAATACAAAGATGCTTGGAAACTTCTGCACAAGCACCAACTGGTACCTAACCAAACCAACTACCTTACCAAACTAGCAAATTTAAATGAACCAACTTTGTAAATTTGGCGATAAATACTTGTTGGTTCTTCTCGTTTAGGTATATTTGCCGAACCAATGGTGACTTTACTATTGTAAAGTGACTTGCAAAAGTGCCTTATGGGGCCTATTGAATTGGTTTTTGAGTATAGCGGGCAACGGAGCAGGCGGGTCTCTTTTATTGTAAGAGATCATCGCCGCCAATCGACATCCTCTCCACAATCCGCGTTATGGTTACGTTATGGTTACTCCGCTTTCACGGTATAATTTGAAGTTTTCTCGACATCCTCAGTCATTCAAAGAAACACAGTACAAGTACTGTTTCACGCTGGTGTTTTGTGAACCCGTGGTATCACTTCGGACGACCCGCTGCATCATGTTTCAATGTGGCTTTGCCACGGGTAAAACCCACGGAAATTTTTAACAAACTCGGCCATTTTGTTTTATGATATTAAAGCTTGACAGATGTTTCAGTGTAATGTTTAAATTGTTACAACTTACCCAATCTAAAAGTGCCTTTCTAAGTTTCCTCTCGTCATGTAGCATAGTCCTCATGTCCTTATACGCAGCCAGAGCGACAGTCAGACTCAGAGAGTCCGCCTCCAGAGCCATTTTGCAAACGAGCTCATCATGCGAGAACACGCAATACCGCCGTAGCGTTGAATAATGGGCTATGCATTCGCGACCCATTTTTAGCTAAAAATTTTATTCAAAATATTTTTAAAATCATTTGCCAAATTCATACAAACAGATCTCAAGATCTTATCACTTGTAACAATGCGGTGATAAATATATTTATTTTTATGATATAGCGGACAACGGAGCAGGTGGGACTCCTATTTAGTAAGAGAACACCGATATCTATGGTAAACAGCATCCAGCCCGCGTATTGGTTTTTTAAGACGCTTTTGTTCTTCATTAAACGTATTTTTATGTTGATAATATAACATCATATACATTTATAATTCGATCCCATAACTATATAATTACATATAATTTATACAAAACTATAATATTCGAAAGTTTTACGTAATAATTATGCAATAAATAAATTGCTTCAAAAATTAGTTTAAAATGCGAAAATTACTTTTCAAACAAGCATATACATATGTTTATTAAACTACTCGGCAGACGTCGCCCGGCCACGTGCCGCGTCCGACTCATGCCACATTCTTTATTATACTTTGGCCAATTTACACAATATCACTATACAATATTGGCCTACGTGCTATTCTGTTGAATAAGCTATATTATTGCTAAAGTTTCATAAAAATCCGTTTAATAGTTTTTGCCTGAATGTGTGACAAACCAACAAAAGCCAAAGGCCAGCAACGCACCCGCGGCGCTGCAAGGGCCTACAGGTGTCCTAGGATAATTTTTCCTATGTGAGCGTCCTGATAATACCGGAAAACGCAGAGTGGGACGTCCCGCCACACGATGGAAAGACGATCTAACGAAGGTCGCGGGAAACCGCTGGA
>DWCF01007309.1:0-10882 GCA_018230265.1 Delias oraia | reverse complement strand
GTGGAGGTCTCTTTCGGCGGGCTCGAAAATGCCGAGACCCGACCTCTTGAACAGCTGCAACCATCCTCCTGTTAATTTATAATATATTTTTAATATATATATATAACAAAAATAATATTATTGTTATCTTATCTTGAATGTCACCTCGCGCCATGTCTGAAAAATTTACAATTTATGATTTTTTTTTAGTATTTATAATTTCATATTAAATAAAAATATCACTTTTTCTATATCTCCTTCTTTAGTGTTCACAGAAGCTTGTTACTTTGATATACGTAGAATAATAAAACGGTTGTTGGTTTTAATTTTTTTATCCCAAAAAGACCTTAGACCTATTTTTTATGTTAATAAAAAGGTTTGCAAGAAGTATTTAAGTAATAAAATATTATTTTTACTAGACGTGAATTAGAAGCACAGAATCGAATAAGTTGGCCATTTTTTATTAATTAACTGTCACATCACATTGCAATGTGTTGAGCCTATCATTCAGGATTGCAGGCATATTAAAATAATATTATATATGTGTACAGTGTTTCTCAAACTAAACATTTTAACAATTCCATTTCTTATAGGAGCCACATTGCAATATTGTTAACGTATTTACAATTTAATCAAAATAAGCAAGAGAAATAATTTAATTATTTATTTGATTTAATGATTAATTTATTATTTTTTATTTAATTAATTCATAGTGTAATTTAATAATAATGGTACACATAAGTATAGGTATTATAAAATTTGTATTTAGAAAGTCATGAACGCACAAAGGAATAAGTTAGTTATTTAATGTTTTTGGAAAAATAGAATTAATATATTATAGTTATAATACTGTTGTATTATATTTAAAAACTTAAAATGTATATTTCATTTAGTAGTCAAGTTATAAGGTTTTTAAATAACCTTATTACGTATTTGTAAGAGATAGAAAACATTCCCTTTAAAAGGCTTAACCAACGTCTGAAATGTTTGAGAACCAACACATTTTCAGCAAGCCAAAATTCGTTGCTTTACCGACATGACCGTAGCGCAACTGAGACAGAGCTCATGTGTTAAACAGAGACGATTATATCTACTCTGCTCCGCCTAATCAATGCACACAACCTCCCTGCAGAGGCTCTAGTTTGTCGCGTGCTCTACTAGAGGACGGTTCGTTTTTTGACCATAAAAGAACAAAAAAAAAATTAACAAATCTAAATAAAATACGAAACCCTTAGAAATATCGATTTGTGGCTGTACTTCCGATTTATATAAAATAAATTCTTACATTTAAAGGCTGTGTTGTATTTGTGTATTTGAATAGATGTTTTTCGTTTCGGATGCGCATATTTCCTTTGTTCGGAAAGCCTCGGGCTCCGTAGTAAGTATGTATACGCCATTTTGCAATACAATTTTATGCGTAAAATACATATTTATGTTAAGAGAGGTTTTTTTGTTTGAGTTAAATGATCCTTTGTGCTTTATAGTGAATTGTTTTTGTCTTTTGTGCTTTGGAAATATTGTATGCAGTTTTTCCTTCCGCTAGTCGTTTTTATGCTTTATACACAATCGTATTTTTCTTATTGAAGGCGATAAGTTTTAACGATGTGAAAATTGTGTTATAAAATATATCTATACTCATAAATAATAAGACATTTTTGATAGATAAGGAAAATTTTATGTATATTTTTAATAATTAAGATATTTTGAGATATTATTCAATTTTGAACAATATGTATTATAAAATTCAATTTTACGTTTTTTTTAGTTTTGCTCTATTAAAATAGAATTATTGCGGATAGATATAATTAATTTTATTTTTTCAGATGAATAAATTAAATTTTTCTCCTTAAATGCCCTGTTTATTGATTAGAATTATTTATTGTTATTAAACGATAATGATTAAAATTTCTTGTCGTTTTTGAAGACAAGTTATAACTTTTTAGCTAAGCAGGTAATTATCCTGATCAGCATTGCTACGCAACCAAAACGTTTATTTGTTACATCAGGATTCGAACCTTAGCATATATCACGCGGAGTTATTTGATATAAAGACATTCAGCCTATATATTGCAAATTTTTCACTATATTACTGTAGTAATTAAATATTCGGAGATTAAATGTTTTACCATTTTAATAATTATTAAAACAAAATCAATAATTCACTTACAATTATATATTTTTATTTTCGAAGGAATATCAGAATATAATTATTTAATATATTTCTAATAAGAAATCGGAGAGATTATAATACAACGTGAAATAAAACTAGTCTTGACTGTACAAGTGATTAATTATATCATGAAATAGATGCATAAATATAGTTGTTCTATCTTATGTTCTGTATTATCTTCAATTAAGTTTATAATATTTTTTATAGTTTAGTAGCTAGTCATTATCGAAAACTACACATAAGCCACCCTTATTTCTCTTCACCGACCTCGCTCTAATGTCACCTGATGTTAGTTGTTTCCTGCCATCCCGAGCAGCTCATTAGTCCTTATGGTAGGGATCTTTATACGATGCAATAGCTGAGAACCTACAACTTCCTACAATATTTACATATTAATATCTAAGTTTAATAAAAATGGTTCTGTAATTAAATCGTGAAAGAAATTGTACTTCCATTCGTTAATCAAAAACGTTAATAGATTAAACTGAAATATATGAACCTTTTCATACTTTTGTTAATAAGAAATATCGATTTTTTACCAATTTCCTGACAGCCATTATTTAAAAGAACGACATATAAATATTTGACCCAGGCTTTTCAAAGAAAATGAGGTATTCTGTACAAAGGGTCAAAAGGACAAGTAAGCCCACAGGGTACAACTAGCACAGTTTCTTTGTTCTCTAACTAGGCTCAAAAGTAGGTCAAAACACACTATATTATGTACTTTCTCTGGATAAGTTTTCTCTATAGCCCAATGGTTGGTACAAACATGTAGTTTAGTCAACGCCACTTTTATATGAATAAATCAGTTATTGGTTGTATATCTTAACGCGATTTGCCCATACAGAACACTGATAAATAATTTCAAAAAAGCGATATTATAATATATCTGACGAGTCTCCAAGGAGACGTCTTCGTGTTTTTGGCGTTTGTCAACAATCTGGCGTCATCACAGGCGTAATTAATTTTAAGGCGTCTGTCTACCTTGTCATAAGACAATGTAGATATATTTACTAAAGGCAATTTCAAAATTGAAGATCATGTCAAAGGTATATCAATAAAATATATTTTTAATTTTTTTTCAGATATTACCTTTAGAGGTTGTTTCATAGAAACTTTAAATAAGTTAGGCTATTGATATACATAATATAAATTTTATTAAATGTGACTATAACATTTTTAGACTTTAAGTAAGTTGGTTAAGACTTCTACATACCGAGTTGTATAAAGGATATAATAATATAATAACTTAGTCAAAATAGTCGTAGCCAGTCTACGCAATTTACTACGCCGTAGATGGTCTACGCGCTGTCATGCGCAGCGTGCGCGTAGGTGATAAGCGCGTTGGTCTATACTACGGCGTGAAAGGTAATGTTTATTATTATAAGAAATTTAGCCGAATTTGAAATTATTTATTAATAATATAAATAGAAAACTTAGTTTCTGTAAATTATAATTGATATTTAATTTTGATAGATTTCCGACTTTTTACATGAACAGGAATACAAAAATCTTCATTGCGTTTTAAAATAAAGTATATTTGCTGCTAAAATTAGGGCCCTCTTAATATAAAATCAAAATAATTTAAAGGTGATTACTATAAATTATCTAATAAATTGTTACAAAAATCGACGGTAATAACCAAAAGTTAATACAAGTACAAAAAATATAAATAAGATAAATCTGATTGTACAAATATGAGTGAAAGACAACTAATGCAAATATCACGAAGGCTCTGAAATTTTAGTGAGCTGTAGTTTTTGTACCAGATATATTACATTCATAATTGAAATTCAAAATTAAAAAAAGCATTTTTTCATAATTGAATTTATTTAGTCATCGAGATATGTATTCCAATTAGTTCGTTAGTTTCTAAGTTACATTACCAAAATTCAAAATTAATAAGTGGTTCAAGAGGATTCTACATCTAATATCTATTAAACAAACAATTTTCCTTCTTTATTTTATTTAAAATACTATAATTTTATAATATCTCAAAGCTCAGAGTCGCTCAGCAAGCTATGGAAAGGGCTATTCCTGGAGTTTCGCTACGTTATCGAATCAGAAATGACGAGATCCGTAGACGAACTAAAGTTATCGATATAGCCCGCCGAATTAGCAAGTTGAAATGGCAATGGGCAGGCCACATCGCACGTAGAGCGGGTGGCCGATGGGGCCGAAAAGTGTTAGAGTGGAAACCACGGACCGGCAAACGTAGCGTGGGATGTTCACCCACAAGCTGGATAAACCACCTTATAAGATCACCGGAAAATGCTGGATGCAAGTTGCCTCCGATAGATATTCATGGAAGTCCAAGGGGGAGGTCTATGTCCAACAGTGGACGTCTTACGGCTGAAATGGTGACTATAATTTTGCTAGTATATGTATAATAGGATACTTAAACAATTATTATTATAAAAATTATAAAAAAAACTGATAAGTAGTAACTATATATTTGCATTGATACGAAATATATCTGAAAAAAACTGTACATTATCAGTTTTATCAAAAAAATTTATTGACTATATATTTTAAAGAAAATTACCAAAGTGTATTTGAAATAAGTAGTGGATATATCTAAGTATTATAAATTTATTAACCTTATGAAAATAGTGTACCTGGCGTGTTCCTACGTTCACATTACTATGTAAGGCTGTGTGAGTACATTATAAGTTTTAATATTTTTAACAATCTTTTTTTACAACTATGTAATATTCTAGGTTCCCAACAATTAGAATAATTATCATTCTATTAACCCCACATAACTATTAAATTATAATTCGGTTTATGTAGAAGTTGTGTTACCTTAACAAAATATATTAAGTTTTGAAGTAATAATAAAATACAATTCAGGTAAATTAATTCGTGTCCTAACATTAATATTTTTCCATTTGGATGTAACGGAGCATCAAAAACAGAGCGCCGCAAGTCATTTGTTAGAGAAAACATTTTCTTTTATATACCAAATGGATAGTGACTGTTATTTCGAAATTAGTCATTATGAAAAAACATAAAATAATCTTTTTGATACTTTGATTCTCTAAGCTGTATTGTTATTCCAATGAAAATTGAAATATTTATAAATCTATTCCAATTTTTTTACGCCATTTATAAAAGCTAATTTTTATTTAAATATAATATATGTAATGTTTCATGTAATGTTTTGTATACATATAATGTTTCTTTGATACTTTTATTATAGATGGATCGTAAAGCAATGTAAAAAAATGTGACAGTTGTCATAAAAAAAATTTTTTTGTTGATTAAAATCTAAATATAGACAAAGATTTATTGAAGAGGATTGTAAATTTAATAATTCACTTTATATCACTAGCTTAGAGTTGCGCTTCCCCATATCAATCCGTGGGTGTCGTAAGAGGCAACTAAGGGACAAACCGGAGGGCGGGCAGCAGCGTCCTCCGCGTACTACAAAACCTAACTGCGATCGCCAACCCGTCTGCCAAGTGTGTCGATTATGGCAAATACCCCCATGGAGGTCCGAAGGGGAGGCCTATGTCCAGTAGTGGTCGTCCTATGGCTGAACAGATACTGTTTTTTGTTGTACTTGTAGGTATTTTATATAACTTGTAAATAAATATTATAATATATAAATTATTTTTAGAGTTTTAGTATTTTTAGTTCACATTTTACATTTTAGTTTCTTTTTTTTATGGAATTGCGGACAATAGAGCAAGTAGGTCTGCTATATTAAGGAACACCGCCGCCCACGGACAACCTCGCCATAAAATTGTGCTCGCTCCATTGTGTGTGCTATACCATAAAAAAAATGTTGGTTATATATTAAGGGGAAAAATGAAAAAGCTTTCTAGTGATAGTCGGGTTTGCAATGTTAATAGGAGAAAATAATTAAACTATGATGTTTCTTACGAATATTGCCTTAGTATATGATTGAAGTTTAGAAAGTTATAGATCTTGATAATGCCTATAAAAAACTTCAAGACACAGCCAACTTTACTAATTTACATGATAAAACAACAACAAAAATTCTACAACCATACATCGAAATTTAGAACATCTTTTTTGTGTGACAGAAGTCGATTGACAATTGATGAACATTACGTTGTGAAATTCTGCTTTCCTACTTAAATTACACTTGTCTATGCTATGTTCACTCTAGAAACTTGAATATACGCATTTTTGGTAGTCGGTGGAGTTGCATAAAATGACTGAACTGTCACGTTAAACCTCAGTCTCAAAGGTGTATGCAAATCTAAATACTCGTCACAAGTAGGTCACGGCTTTGATCAACTGAAACGGAGGCTTCACGACGTTTGAAAGCATTTATTACTATATTGACTGAGGGCTGTAAGGGGAAAATAGCTGCATTAATCTAATACATTTGAATGACCATTCTCCAAATCAATGCTGGTAAAATATAATTATAATTACGTGTAAGCTTTTTTAGCTTCAATCGAGTTATTTACATAGTTTGCACTCAGAGTTGTGGCAACTTATTGAAAACTGTAATAGTTGTGTCAGGTTGACTAAGGTTTTCTAAATAGAACGGTGGTATATATTTTATGAGTGTTTTGTAGGTACAAATTATTTTCCAACTTACCACTTTCATTATAATTATAAATATATTATATATATTTCGTTACATCATTGAGAGATATTTTTTATAATTATTTTCAGTATAGATATCGAATAACATGTTATCGATTCACGAGAGGTATCGGGTTCGAATCTCGGTCCGGACAATTATAAATTATAATTTAATTTATTCGATCTTATTTAGGGCTTGATTGTATCCTGACAAATGTGTCAATACTATCGCACCCGTGGTAGAGCCATGCTGAAGCATATGCTGACGCATTAATTGGTCCTACTCGTCTGAAGTTATACTACGGGCTCATAGAATACAGAATATGTTTCGCTGAGTGAGTGAGGATATCAGAAATGGCGTAAAAATCCGGCAATACAACCAATGCGGGAAGTGTGGCGTGGTTGTCCATGAGCGGCGATGTTCTCTTACTATATAGAAGACCCATCTGCTCCGCTGTCCACTATAATAAAAAAAACATGTGCAAATTCTCAGTACGCAAAATATATTCATGAAGTCATAATGGTAGGCCTTGTATCAAAACTATCCCCAAATATTGTCATATTTTTCTCTTTTCTATTAGAATACGAATTTTATTATAGCAATTTATTCATATTGTGTTATATTGCGTGTGATATAAGGAATTGTTATGCGTCCTGATTTATTCTTATTTGGTACGTGAGTGAAGTATAAATTTTCTGTCAGTTTTCAACGCAGATATCACAAAAATAATAAGATATTAATGTTTTAGACGGATTTATTTATTAATAATAGCAGTGTATGTTTTGATTTTTTTTAATCAAAAATAACTAATTGTATTGCACAATAAAATTTGCAAGAACGTTTTTTAATAAATATTTCAATTTGTCATAAATGTTTCAGTAGTTAGTTTTCAGTAGGACAGTTTCAGGACCTAAACCTATGACTTTTATAATAAAATTTGCTTAATTATCACTAAACTTTTACTGTTTTTCAAAATTCAAAATTTGTAATCACGGTACACTTATCTTCGGATGATGTCATTTATGTTGCAACTGAAAATTTAATTAATCATTATAAATTTAACGTCAACACTGAAATAGGTAACGAATCACAAATCTGCACGTAGTTTTTATGAATTATTTGAAAAATCTTTTAGAAAATGGCACATGCATAGCGAATATTTGTTGAGGAAAATAGACAGCCTACTCCGAAGAAATAAGGTTTATTTAAAAATATTTGCCTTATCAAACTTTAAAGCGTTTACTAATGAATTTTTAAAACTGGCAAAGTTTCGAGTATTTTCATGAATGCAGAGTCGGATTTTCATTGCAATTATTATTCATGACTTATTTTTACTTCTGTTGTACATAACTGAAATCATAGTTTCACATAGATATAGGTGTGTGTGGCCAGAAATTGGATTGTGTCATGCATGGAGTTCTAATAACTTACGAAGGCTTAGTTACTTAGTGATTAGTGTAAACCAGATGAAAGAATATATCATTTCTCTAATATTTGTATAATTGTACATTTGTATATAAGAATAAATATAACGCTTTTTAAAATTGCTTTCACTAATCAAAAGCTGATATTTTTTAAATTATAAGAGACTATATTGTATATTACATTTATAAACTTAAGAGTGATTATTAGTAATTAAATAAAGTGGCTTAGAAGTTTATCCATATGAATTCTTTACCATGCATAATGTTTATTTTTCTCAGCCAAAATAGCATAATATATTCTAGACTATTATCGCAACTGTCAGCAAGTCTCGTATGCAAAAATTTGCATTTCAAATCAAATGTATTTGATGTTTGTAATAAAAATATAACTTAGTCATTTTATTCACTTAACATTCACTTTTGATATATTATCAATCAGATACAATTAAATGGTACTTTTTAATAACAAATTAATTTAACAAAAAATGTTCTTTATATATATATATATAATTTATTAATATCTTCTTTATAATCCGTGGGAAAGCCATGCTGAAGCATATGCGGACTCATTAAATGGGCCGACTCGTCCAAGGTGATCCCACGGGCTCATAGAATACACAGCATGAAACGGTACTTGTACTATGTTTGTATATTTGAGGATATCGGAGGCCCTTAAAATGCTGCTTAAGTGGCGTAAAAAGCCAGCAACATAAACAATGCGCGGACTGTGGCGCGGTTGTCCATGGACGGCGGTATTCTCTTACCATCGAAGATCTACCTGTTCCATTGTCTGCTATACTATAAAAATAATTAATACAGACACGTTTAAATATTTGTTTTCGACAAAATTTGTTGCATACACAAAATGATGTTATGGTACCACGACAATATTTACTTAAAACTTCAAAAAGTTCCAACCCGTGAAGGGTTCAAACTTTACAATTCAAATAAACCGAAAAACTTGATGAAACTCGAACAGAAATAAACGTTTATTTTAAACGGGAACATTTTTTAGCACAAAATATCTTGGCCCTTAAATCTTCCTGTGTAAGTCAGCACAATTCTTTCTTCTCGCGTGTGAAAGAAGTATTTGTAATGTTGAAGATGTTTCTTACAAGAAATAATGCAAATCTTTCTTTATTTCTATTGTTAATTATACAGATATAATATAATATTATAAAATATATAAATACCGTATATATAGTGATACCACGAGCTCATAGAATACTCAGAATGAAACAATACTGTATTGTGTTCGCAGAGTGAGTGAAGATATCGGAGGCCCTTAAAAGTGCCGCTTCAGCGGTGTAAAAAGCCGATAACACAACCAGTATGCGGACTATGGTGCGTTTGTTCATGGGCGGCGGTGTTTTCGTATCATATAAGAGACTCATCTGATCCGTTGTCCGCTATAGAATAAAAAAAATATCATACGTGTACAAATATCAATCTCATGAAAGATTAAAGATTAAAAGATTAAAATTCTTGAGTAACGTTGATCAAATTGAAGTAATTTAAGATAATAATTAATGTATTTAATATTTAATGTAATTAACTATCTTATATAAAAAGTAGGAATTCGCTCATGGATAAACGTTGGACAATCTGTGCTTTGGTTCTGTTGCCGGCTTTTTTCTTAGCAAAACAGTAAAAGCATTTTGGTATTCTGTGAGCCCGTGTTATCATTTATTAGAAGCTGGCCTTATTAGTGCAACATTATTAGTTTTAACATGGCTCTCTCAGAGATAAGACACTCGCCCGAAACTAAATAAATTATTGGGGTTCGAACCCGGTATTCCTGATTGAACGGCAATTGGCGGTTGGCTTATATACCAGAAAATAGCAATATAACATATGAAAATTGTTGAAAGAATTCAAATAGCCTGATTCGATGCTCTGATTTGGTGATTTTAAACGATTACTTATTCATAAATTCAAAATAGTTTTGCTTTTGCAAAGCAAGAGAGAGATTCACTTCGTGTATTATCATCTATCTAGAGTGTATTTGCATTTCATTATCTGAACGTACTTCGAAGATATTTTCTTGGCTACGTGAATTGCTATTTAAATCATTATTGTTTCAAATTTTTTTACGCATACAAATACTATACAATCTCTATTTTTAATATTTTATTAAGTAGGTTTTTGTTTAATTTTTTTTGCGTATATTGTACAAAGATATCGTCGCTGCCCATGGTACCATAATCCAGGCTAACAATAATTACTTAAGAATTTCTTACTTTTGTGAAGCGGGTAACCAAAACTGAATATGTATACAGACGATTGATTGTTTGTTTCACTATACGAAATTGATGTCTCGATAACCTTTCACTTAGATAACAAAAACTACAATTGGAGCGACATGGCGCAATGCCAGCTTATAATTTTAATAACAAAATGGCGGCGGCCTAGTTCCCGCGTTTTGTCATCTTCAATTTTTTATTAGCAGCCAGCGCATTCAATGCTGAGTTGACGTTTTTCTTTTTTATTGTGTGTGGCAATAATTGACATTTATACGATTGTAGATTTTTATGTATTTTGCTCATTATCTATCCTGCGTTTGAGAGTCTCGTTGTTTAATGGTACCATGGTAATACATCCACCATGAAGCAAGAGGTATCGGGATCGAATCCCGGTCCGGCCTTTTATAAGTTTTAATTTAATTTAAAAGCGTTAATTAATATACATAAGTGATTAAGATATTTACTCAATACATTCTTTTTTCAGGTCGAATTAAAGTAA
>DWCF01007308.1:0-10882 GCA_018230265.1 Delias oraia | reverse complement strand
ATATAAAGAAAAGTATTATTTTATTTTTTATTTTATTATATTTAATACAAACAATAAAAATGGAAACTCTACGCAGAAATGTCTACTAATCACATCAATAGCAGCGGTCATACTGGCAGTGGGGGCACTGCAATTCTATATAACCCTGACTAGCACCCCTGAGCTGCCGAGCTTCGAGTTGGACGCCTGCTGGGGCTCCAACTGTGCTCCGAACGGCGACATTAGGAAATTCAGAATCGTTTTTCATGACGCAGTAAGTACACATTTGTGAATCTATTAAAAGTAATTTTTACTGTTTATAGTATCTTTGTATCTTTGAATAATAAAGAAGTTATTTTTACTTTTAATTAATAATAAAGCATTACTTTGTTCGCGCAACGGAGAAGGTAAGTCTCTTCTGTGGTAGGCGATTACTGCCGGTCATGAAAAGCCGCGCCAATTTACGCGCATTAGTGTTGCCGGCTTTTTACGGCGCACGGCTCTCTGATGTGATCACTCACTCAGCGAGATACACAAATACTGTTTCACACTGGTATTCTGTCAGCCCATATTACTTCGGATGAACCAAGTGTAAATTCAATAATAAGTTGTTATTGATCAGAATTAGATCCCGCCAGCCCTGACATTATGTAAGCTTCATTATCATATGTCTTAAATGTTTTACCCTATATATTTCTTAATGTTATATAGAAGTGATATTTCGCATATAGACTTATTGAAGTTAGGTTAGGGTAGATAGACTGCCATTAAATTGAGCTTTTTTATTTGAAATTTGTGGAATTATTAAAAGTTTTTAACAAATTGTACCAAGTTGAAGTTTCAAGAAGAACACGTGTAAACAACGCGGATTCCAATTATAACTTTTCCTTAATTAACTGACGAAAGAATTTCCAAAAGCAGCATATTATACTTTCTGTTTATTATTCTTGTATTTAAATTTAAGGATCATTTAATTAAATAAAAGAGTGATAATGAATTAATTATATATTAAGTCTCGTTGTTAAGTCTTTTATAAGCCGAAGCGAAAGGTAGATATTACGAAAGGTAATCCCGGTCTCACCAAGAAAAATTATAATTTAATTTATAATTTATTCGATCTTTGGAAGTTCTTGATAATTAAAGGCGGCGTAAAAAGTTGGCAACATAACTAAAGCACGGATTGTAGCACAGTTGTCCATGGGTAGCCGAAATCTCTTACCATAGAAAAGGCCCGCTTTCTCCGTTGCCCGCTATACCATAATAAATCATAATAGTAGGATTTTTGAACCATCGCCCTGCGGTGCTCAGTTTGGTTGTGTTGCCGGTATTTCCAAGTCGGAACACAAAGCTATAATTTAACGGGCCTTCGCTTAACTCACTCTAGAACAACAGTACAATCTCTCGCTGCGAGACCGTGCTATCTTTTCGATTAAGACATATCCCTTAAAGGCTTAAAGGTGCTCCTGCCAGGGTTAAGGGCGTCCATGGGCAGAGAACCGTTTATGCTAGGTGAGCCTCCTACTCGTTTGCCACCGTTTCCATAAAAAAAGGAATTTTACAAACTCTTAACAATAGTACACATATCCAGAAATCACTGCTTCGCAGATGCTCGAGAACTTGAGGCGCAAGTGCGACATGTACAGACGCGACGCTCGTACCAAGAGCTTCAACGAAACATCGGAGTACGGCATCAATTCTGACGTGCTTGGACAACTATTCGCGCATTGGCAGTTTAAGTACAAATATCCAGAGAGGATGCGCTATTTCAACCAGTATGCCAACTACAAAACCAATATACAGGGATTAGATATACATTATGTGCATGTGAAGCCGAAGAGTGACGTGAAGAAGGTGACTGTTTTCATAAATACACCCAATCCATTTCCAGCATAAGGTGATCCCTATTTCAGAGAATAACCGGAACACATAGACAGACAAACATTGTAAAAAATATATTTTGGTATGCGTTTCGTATATACATGTAGTAGAAAGTGTTTATTTTAATTTTATATTTTTTAAAATTATATAGCAGATAAAAGGGCAGATGGGTCTCCTATATGGTAAGAGAAAGTAGCCGGTTGTGTTGCAGGCTTTTTATGCCGATTAACCTGAATTTTTAAGAGCCACTTATATCCTCACTCATTCAGCGAAACAGTAAAAGCACAGTTACAAGTAAAACTACCATTTCTCACGGAGTACTCTGTGAACCCGTGGCATCACTTGGCACGAGGTGGCCCAATTAGTGCGTGAGTTGTTTCGGCGTGGCTCTCGCACGCTTGCTCATATTACAAACAGACATACTGCAATACAAGTTTACTTATTTGTATAGAAGACTTTATATAGAAACCAAAGTAAAATACTTTTTAAAACATACGTTTTGTTCAATATTCGGTATTCCCTAAATAACAAAATTATTCTATGAGAAGTTCAATAACACCATAGAAACACATATTTATTTAATGTGTTTTTTTAATGTGAACACTTTTTACACATTCAACAATTCAGTTATATCTTCTATTCAGACACACTGTCCATATGGATTTGTCCAGGTAACTTTAACGACTCTACTTCGTAGGATTTTTCAAAATACTTTTGAATGCTTAAAGATTTACATCATCATAACAAAGAAAATACTACAGCAATTTGGCTAAGAACAACTGTTAGTACAAATATGATGTTATTAATAACTTAATCTACTTAAATGATGTTAAAATAGTTTTTTCTTTTGTTTTAGATCGTACCTATTCTTCTATTACACGGATGGCCTAGCTCTTTCAAGGAGTTCTACGAATCGATTCCTCTACTGACACAATTCAGACCTGGGTATGATTTTGCATTCGAGGTGATTATACCAAGTTTGCCAGGCTTTGGATATTCCCAGGTAGTTCAATTCTTTTTTATTACCGCTTCTATTCAAACAACAAAATATTTCAACACCATATAAGACCTATTTAATATTTAATATATAACCAAACTAGTAGTTACTCTGTACACAAACTATTTATTTCTTTTTAAGTAATTGAAGTTGATAATATTTACACAGAATAAAAGGCTCAAAGGCTTCAATCTTTATATCATATATCCTTCACATCTTAGAAACTAAAGGTGTGCATTTAGCTGAGAGGAATCGTTAAAAAAATTTTTTTTAATGTCAATGTTTTATACGTATTTTGACTTAGGAACTGTTATTGACGTCCAAGGAACCAAACCTTTCTATTTATTACTGTACGATTTAGTTTTGCTTCGGCTAATTTGATGGGTAGCATTTGGACCATTTGATTATAATATTAAATTATTTAAGTTGTTATGGTGTTAGTGGTGAAAAAATATTAAAGCAATAGTTGAAAAAGTGAGAGCGTCGTGGGAGTCTCAGGATCGCTTATCTTAGTTTGTCTTCCTGCTCATTTGCTCCCGATTTAATACAAAAGTACAGCATTCATACTTTTTGTAGGTTATAAGTAGACATAGTTAAGGTTCTAAGTATTTTGAGGCTCATTACAGGGTTCAGTACGTCGAGGTCTAGCACCCTACCAAATAGCGATTATTATGCGAAACCTTATGGAACGATTGGGTCATAAGCAATTCTACGTCCATGGCGGTAATCTTGGCCACAACATTGGTTCGCATATTGCGACAATTTTCCCTAAACAGGTCCTTGGTTATCACACCAGTTTTCCAGTTAATTTCTCGAGGTTGGCCGATTTGTTGTGGGTAATTGGCAGTGTCTGGCCAGCGTTGATCTCCAATGAGTTTTCCGATAGAATGTACCCTCTGAGTGCTAAATTAGCTTATTACTTGCAAGAATTTGGACACGTCCATCTACAGGCTACGAAGCCTGACACCATTGGTAATAGTTCTAAAATGTACATATATGTTTTCTTAAGTTATACTCAAAAATAAAGTGATTAATTTTTCTAAAGCAGTTAGTAATATGTCATCAAAGTTTTTGTTTGGTATGGCAGACAACACAGTATATGGGTCTCCTATATGGCAAGAGTACACAGCCGTCCTTGGACAACCACGCCACAGTCCGCGGGTAATCTGTGCGCCTGCATTCAGCATGGCTCTCCCACGCGTGATTGAGTTTACGCGTGGATTAGTTTTGAGAGGATTTGTGAAATATAGAAAAATCAAATATTTTAGAAGTAAATTGTGACTGCAAAAATACTTCAAAATGAAAGTGCTTGTAAATATTAATAATATTGATTAAATTTCTTAGTCCCGGAACAGTTTTGATAACTTTTGTATTTGAAGGTATCGCCCTTCAAGACTCTCCATTAGGACTGTGCGCTTACGTAACTGATCGAATTCTGACGTTCACGGACCCATCGAACAAACTGAAAGAAGACGGCGGTCTGTTCGCGTATAACGCTACGGACTTAATTGACAACGTCATGGTCTATTGGTCCAGTGGCAGCATTACGACCGCAGTTCGGCTTTACAAGGAGGCCTTTGAAAATCACCAGATGGAGGGATTATTGGCCCAGTAAGTATTAGAAATAGAACTTTTTATTATTGATTATTTTTATTACATGAAGCGAGAGGTAGCGGGTTCGAATCCCGCTCCGGACATTTATAATACATTAGGCCTCTGGAAGGGATTGACTTTTCACAGTGCCCAGGCTGTAGCACAAGAAATATTATTTATAGTACTAAATATTATTTTCAGAATACCGACGCCAGTACCAACATGGGCGCTTCGTACAAAGCATGAACTATACCATTCACCTGACTTTGTCCTACGTTGGAAATATTCCAATTTACTAGGGGTCACTAACCTTGACGAAGGAGGCAACTTTATAGCTTTGGAGAAACCAATTGAATTTTCCGACGACTTATTTAAAGCTGTTGATGGTTTTTTAAAATTCGTTAAAAAATAAAATATTTTTTTTTGTTTTTTCTGTATTTTAGTGTCTTAAAACATTTTAGGTAATCTATAATCTAATCTTAGGCAAAATGAACCTCGTATCATTTTGTTTCAATAACAACAATTACAATATCTGATACACGGATTTTCGTAAATCACAAAATAGATCTGTTTTTTTATTACTTGCGGACCAAAGCACAGGCGACTGTCCTGATGAAGACTACCATAACTGAATCCGTGGTTGTCCGACTTTTTAATTAGTACATTAGCAGCATATGCAGCATGGCTCTCTCGTGCGACATAGTAAAATGATAAAATTTATTTTTCTTTGAAACCAATCTGTATTTGTTAAATAATTAATTACAATAGAAACGTAAGTGTTCTGAAGAGTAATTGTAATTAAGCTAACCGAATATTTCTTGTTAGAATTTATAGGAAACCACTCAATGTGCCTTTTAATAAATAAATAACAAAACTCGATAAGACGAGGCGTATTCGAAATCCATTTAAAAACCTTAAACAAGGAGCAAATTCAATGAGAAATAGGGCTGCCAATACCATATTTTAAATTTAATAATATATTCCCATAAATTATAGGATATTGCTTCTAGGTCAATCAATTTCATGAGAGTAAGGACAATAAATGTTTGATTTAGATTAAATGTACATATGAATATTGTATTCTCTGTCCATGTAGAGCCACGGGTGTGTTACCGACCTTTAAGGCACTTTGAAAACGTGTAAACAATGAGACCTCACAGCAGAGCCCGCACGTTTGACACCTTATCAGACAAGGCCTCCAATGGATAACCTTACCTTCTCTCTTTGATTTCGTTGAAGATTAAATATATATTTTTTGAAATGGGCAACAACCCTGTAGACGGAGTAATCGTTGTGAATCGAATGAGCGGCGTTAAATCGAGTTATATCTGTGCACCGCAGGACTTTTTGTTTTTTTCCATAAGCGCCCCGTTCTTCACTACTAAAGTATTTCAAAGTCCATTAACGGTGGTGAAAAGCAGATATTCGAACCTACTTATTTTAATTAAATTAACACAATATGACTCGCAGATGACAAAACTAGTAGATTGGGCTAAGGAAAATAATTAATATGGCAATTATATGTAGAAAGAAAAGATCACGCGATTGAATAAGTCTTCGACGTTTGTATCTTGAAGCTACAATTTAAGCAATAAGGATATAATTTTAATTATTGAAGATTTTCCAAATAAAAAACCAATTGTATCTCTGAAAATACAAAGACACTACATTTCATTTCCATTAATATCGCCTCTTCAATTCTATCTGCTTCTATTACGAATCATAGTAAAAATAGCAAATAGCTGGCAACACAACCAATGCGCGGACTGTGGCGCGGATGCCCTTGGGCGGCGGTGTTCTCGTACCATATAGGAGACCCACTTATAGTTATATAGTAGTGGACCGCTTATGCCAAGGGATATTCTCACACAAAAAATTTTCCGATCTTTTTAAAAAAATGTTAGCTAGAATTAGTTCGCGAGGCCAAAGACAATATCGTTTATAATTGAACAAGAATGTCGGCTTTTATCATGAGAGAAACTTTGAATCGCTTCTTACAAAGAAGCAAAAGTACAAATTTTTATAACATGAGAATAAATATTGTAACAGGACAAGGCAATAATTTAATATTAAAATTTATAATAATGTTCATGAAGAAATTGCGCCTAGAGAAATGGTAGATTGGATGAATGGAAAATGGGATTCTCTAATTTTTTGAAAAAAAAGAGAGCCACTGTTTAATTACGCGGTTGTCACTGAAACGAAATCTATAAGATTTGCTTGACAAGTGGGCGACATCAAAAAGATGGCAATCTTAGCTGCGCTCTACTTCGTATGTACAGTTGTAAACTCATATTAAAAACAGATTTTTTGTCATTTTGACAACGAATAAATGCTTCTGAAGCTTCTTAAAGAGCAAAAAACCGAAGCCGTGATAAAAATACAAGCTCTGTCTCCTGTTTGCTGAATAGAGTTGCATTCAATTGGACTAATTAGCACAAAAACTAAATAAAGTATCAAAACCTCATAGAATGCCGGAAATGCGAAATTCTTACTTTGCTGCTTTCAGGATGAAAATGTTATGGAGTCTGGATTTAAGTAACTCAAGTTCTAATTTTATTTTTTATTTTCTTTAGAGATCAATATGTATTGTTTGATAGTACAGACATTTTAAGAGTTCTGCTATACAATTTCGTACCTCATAAAGAGCTGATGTCGTTTTTTCTCCAAAATTTTGAATATTGAAATAGGATCGCGTTATTCTAACGTATCTCTGTCACATTTTTATAGACCTAAAATTATATTATAGACCTATATATATAAAATATATCATAGTAGAATTATAGACGGTATATAATATAATACATAATTATATTATAGACCGAAAATCTATTATTTTATAATATGAGTTAAGATATTTTCGATATTTTTTTGTCATTTTTAAACAAACTAAGTCAAAATGCTGAAGCATATGCGGACGCATAAATTGGATAATTGAACGGGTTCACAGAATACTCAACGTGATACGGCACTTGTACTGTGTTTCGCTGAGTGAGTGAGGTTATCGGAGGGTCTTAAAAATGCCGCTTAAGTGGCGTAAAAAGCCGGCAACTCAACCAATGCGCAGACTTCACGGGCGGCGGTATTCTCTTAACATTGCAAAAATTTTGATTTTTATAATTAGTATTTATTATGTTCAACATAAAAAATGTAAGGCTGTGTGGGATATTAAAATTGCCAAACCTATTTAACATACAAGCCAGTTTCACTTAGCCACGCCACTCACTGGAGCCTTTGTGAATCTATTATATTAATTCCTTGCGTTTAGTAATTTGTATTCATTAGGACACTCTGTAAACGTTCATTACATTTGTGACTCTTAATTGATTAATAAACACAGTATACAAAAAATCTATTTTTCGGGCAACAAATTTTAGGGAAACGGTGGATCAGAAGGCTCACTCAGGGTAAGCAGTGCTGCGCCCATGCAGCCTTTGCAGAGCCACAGATGCGTTTCCTGCCTTTAAAAAATATTTACGCTCTTTTCTTCAAGGTCTCCAGATCGTATTGGTTCGGAAACAGTCCTGTTGACAGCTGATTCCACAGAGAGGTGGTGCCTGGCACAAAATGTCTTACATCATTATTAAAACGGTAACATAACATTTAACAAAAGTGTTGGAATATATCAGACACCTTGACCTTTAATCTTACAGTATAATGAGATAGAAATTGCAAACAAGAAAAATAATTTTACGAATAAGTTGTCTTTCTTGTCTGCTCTGATATCATAAAAATGTTAAATAACAATTCTCCCACCTCTAACGTTATTTATTTTTTAGAAGCACCGTTTCAAGTACAACTACTATTTCACGCTGAGTATTCCGTGATATTTCCATAATTGTAAATTGAAATAAGAGTTGGTATTCTTATATATTACAATAGCCTTATTGAGAGTAATTCTATAGTGATTAACATTAATGCTCTGTGTCGAATATCCAAAGTGCCGAATATTCAGATACATGGAATTTATAGGATTTATCTAAATCCTGTTACTCTTAGCAGATGCACTACAGATATATTTTAGAAGTTTCCAATTACCAGTAAATTTAAATAAAAGTCAATTTAATTTGAGTGAAGATGCTATCGTCAAAAATGCGGGTTGTATATTATAAGAAACAAAATAATACAGTGCGAAAGTACACCAAAATAGAACGTTTCGATAAGGAAACGATAATATGTCTTTTGATAAGACTTCTGGCAGGGCATGACAGTGGTCTTAATAGTGTCGCACCAATGAGAGAGCCACGATGAAGCCAATGATGACGCACAAATTGAATCCGAAGCGATTACACGGGCTCACAGAATAATCAATGAGAAATAGTAGTTGTACTTGAAAAGGTGCTTCCTCTGCCTTTCGCTGAATGAGTGAGGATATCTGAGGCCCTTAAAAATACCGCTTAAGTAGCATGAAAACCCGGCAACAAACCAATGCGTGGACTGTGGCGCGGATGTCCACGGCGGCGGTGTTCTCTTATAATAAATGAGACTCACATGCTCCGTTGTCCGCTAATTATCATAAAAGAACATACAACCCCAAATTTTTACTTTTTTACTGCCAAGATATATATAAGTACAAATTTACACAATATATAGAGATATACTTTGCACAAATAGTATTATATTAATTTATGCAGCAACACAATGTTTTCAAGGGTCAATTTTTGTGATTCAAAATTAATAGGAATTGTAACACAGGTTAAAAAGAATTACAGTCACCCGGAACTTATATAAGATCAATTATATAAGAAATTTTCTAAAAGATTCTCATTGAGTTTTCCCAATATATCACCCAGACTCCTGCATCCGAAGCCTCTCATCTGCCTCACACGGAGGCTGCGGTTTATAACTCAACTTTTACACTGCCTTTTCAATAATACTGCATTCAGTTTGTTCTTTTTATGAATGTTAGCCTTTCAGCTTTAAAAAATGGAGATCCATATAGCTGTATATTTTTAACTTACATTTCAAACATAATAGATCATTATAAGACTGGTATCTGGTGCCGAGCGGTGTTGTCAGCTACCAGTTGTTGGATATTAGGTTCGCTCCCAATCTAAATAGAATTTATAATAACTAAAATTTGACGCTGGTATTTTGAGAGGTTGTGGCTTCGCTTCGTATAAGCCGGCCTAATAAGCCCGAGGGAAAGCCATGCTGATACATTTGCTAACGCACTAATCGGGCTACCTCGACCGAAGTGATACCACGGGCTCACAGAATACTCAGCGTGAAACGGTACTTGTATTGTTTCACAGGGTGAGTGATGATATAGAAGGCCCTTAAAATTGCTACTTCAGTGGCGTAAAAAGCCGCAAACACAACCAATGCGGGGACTGTGACGCGGTTGTTTATGTAACATATACGAGACTCACCTGCTTCGTTGTCCGCTATAGAACAAAAAAAGAATAATAAGTGCATCAGCATATGCTTCGACGACGATCTGCGACAGGACGGTGCTAAGACACTCGCCAGACCACTGTCACGCCCTTCCAAATAAGGAACACATTTACAAATAAATATCCAATCGGGTACAAGACGTGTATCCGCCCGTGCATGACCTACCCTAGCGTAGCCTTCGCACACTCTGCAGCCAGCCACATTGCGCGCCTACAAGCGATCCAGTCGCGGTTCATGCGAGTCGCGACTGGGGCGCCATGGATCGTGCGGAACGTGGACACTTTGATCTGGAGATCCCGACAATAGCCCAATGGATGAAGCGGCCGACTGAGCGGTACTACGACAAGGCAACGTCGCACCCTAATCAGTTAATACGCGACAGCGTCAAATAATTCGCGTCCCCATTGAAACAAAAATGCCCGTCGCACCGACGGCCACTACACATATCAAACGATCCGGACGATCGCATCAGTTGCTAACAACAAGCTTTTAGCCTCCATCGAGGAGAAGAAAAGTCAAAATTCCGATGGTAGGGTTCTGTGTAGGGACCGCGGTAAAAACCGCGAGGACCGATACTAGTCGCGAAGCGCACCCCAGTGAGCTTCCGGCCTAACCGCCGAAGCGGCCAACGTCGTCGCGACGGCTCAAACCGAGGTTCGTGTCTCACAGGAGGCGTCTTTGGGCCTGTCGCAGTTGTAAACTCATCTCTCGGCGAGCCTACGAATCACCCCAAAAGTCCGCGAGAAGCTGTAGAAGCCATATGCCGACAGCGGTTAGCACTTTCAAAGAAAAAAATAAATTAAATTCTTCGAGCGATGTGGCCAGCCCATTGCCACTTAAACTTACTAATACGGCGGCCAATGTCGGTTACTTTGGTTCGGCTGCAGATAACATCATTTCTGATTTTATCTCGCAGCGAGACTCCGCGCATTGCCCTCTCCATAGATCACTGATTGACTTCGAGCTTCTCCATTAGACCCATCGTAAGCGACCACGTTTCAGATCCATATGTCAACACTGGCAACACGCACTGGTTGA
>DWCF01007307.1:0-10884 GCA_018230265.1 Delias oraia | reverse complement strand
CATAAGATAGGTCAGCTATACAAAATAAAGTAGTGCATCAAAGCTACGCTAAGGCGGTACGAAGTTCGCCGGGTCAGGTAGTGTTTACATAAATGTGATGTTTATTTATTCTTAATTAATTGTTGTATGCTGGTAAAGGCACGGTCGTACTACACATCGAAGATAAAGCTCAAGTTTTAATTGAAAACTGCTAGGTTGAAATGTAGTATATCGTTATGTTTGATAAGAAGCTTTAACGGTTATTGTTAATATATTCACAAGAATTTTAATTTAATATATAGAGTATCTGCCGTTAGGTCTTGAACCGATCTTGAAAATTAGAGGCAGAATATATTTGGAGAGCCTTGTTGCTAACTTTTTTAATAAGTCTACCATGAAGCGAGAGGTATCGGGTTAGAATACCGAACGGCACAATTATAAATTATAATTTACTTTATAATATATTCGATCTCTGAAAAGGCTTACAGTGGGCGGGCGAGTGTCTTATTAATGTCGCAACCGTGGAAAAGCCATGCTGAAGCATATGCGGTCGTACTAATGAACACAACCAGTGCGTGGACTGTGCCGCCGTCCATGAGCGGCGGTGTTCTCTTACCAAATAGCAGACCCACCTGCTCGGTTATCCGCTATATCATTAAAAAATATATAGGTAACTCGAAAAATTAAATTACTTTTTTGTTGAAGTTAGATGCGCTAATTAAGTAGAAGTAAAAATGGTCAAAGGATATTTAATTTCTTACAAACACTGCCTTAATGATGAGTAATATAATTTGATTCTAGAAAAAAGTTGTAGAACTTAATAATGTGAAATGTCTTATGTGGCAAAATAACTGTTACGTTACGGTAACGTTCACGCTGAGTATTTTGTGAGACCGTGGTATCACTTCGGACGAGCCGGCCCAATTAGTGTGTCCGCGTATGCTTCAACATGGTTCTCCTTTGATTTCAATAGTATTTGACATTCGCCCAGACACTATCAAGCCACTCCAGAGACTGAATAAATTTTAAATTAAATTATAATTTATATTTGTTCGGACCGGAATTCGAACTCAATACTTATATACTCTCTTTATGGTAGTATGTAGGTATCATAACCAATAGTAAATCGGTGAGATCATTATAGTTCTAGATTTTGCTTAAATATTTTATAGTATAAATTTTTTTTAAATGTTTCTACAAAAACGAGACGGCCGTTTACGACGGAACTATTTTCAAAGAGGTTGGGAAATGAGTTTTTATTAATACAAGAGAGTTTTTACGTACAAGCTGTAAAAGGTCCTACGAGCTCATAAATATCGGAGCGTTATCTAAGGCTGCGGTAATTTACGATACTCCGAGTTGAACTGAATGTTAATATGCCTTAAATGGACATTGATTTAAATATTCTGATAGAGGTTATCTTCGAGCACACTCTTATAAATGATCTTTGATTAAATGTTCTTAAATACATACAATTAATATGTTTTCTCAGGTTGTGCTGGGTCCTTGAAAAGTCTGTCAACTTTAACTATTTAATCCTAGGCAATTATCTATTTAATTAAACATACTTTTGATTCGTAGTGGCTAGTTTTTATATGTTTCACGAATCTTTACAGCTAGATGTATATTTCATATTGCGGAGGGGTTTAGTTCTATTACATTCACAAATGTCAAGTGGCGATTATTACAAGCATAAAATATCTATATACTTTATCAATTACTTATTCATCGAGTCTTTATTAATTATTTTTAGAATAAAGAAATATAAAGTAATTCCAATCAAGTTTAATAATAAAATGTAACAAAAATAAATTTGTAAATTAAAAAAAACCGCGCATTAGGCAATCTCGTCCGAAGTGATACCATGAGCTCACAGAATGCCAGCTTGAAACAGTAAATGTACTATATTTCGCTGACTGAATGAGTATTTTGGAGGCCATTGAAATTATACTGCTTAAGCGGTATAGATAAACCAGCAACAGCACCATACCGCAGTTATCTGTGTGCGGAGGAGATCTCTTTCCAAAGAGGAGACCCGCATGCTCTTTTGCCCGCTATACCATAAAAATTCTTCTTTATTTTAAAGTCTATACTTCCCAAGGTTGAGCGAGAAATATACTTGTATATATATAAAATCAAAAGTTCAAGCCTAGCTTCGGTACGGATTACGTACGACATTGAAACTTGTACCAGAAGTTTCAACTAAGTACGCAAATATCTCTTACAACAATCGAGCAGCGACTGTTACCTATAAAGTCAATATCTCCACGTTATATTCATTAAAAACTTCTACTATCTATAATATCTGAGATTTAAAATAATCAATTCTGTTTCTTAAATCGTTAAATAATTCATCATCATCATTTCAGCGACAGGTATGCATGGCTGAAGAACCATGCATTCCTGTCGCCATGCGTCCTTGTATCCACTTCTGATATATGATGATAGACGATGTATCTAGTTAAATTATTTTTTCACATGCACAAAACAGTTTTTGACATAATTATAAACATAACTCACAATAAGATGAATTATTTTTGAAATTATTCCACAAAACATTAACCTTTATTAAATTCTAAGTTACTTCATAAAGATTTGCTCACCTATTTTGCTCCAAGTACGGGAAAATTTACAGAAAAACCAAACAAGACTTGGCTTAAATGACCTCCGTGTTTCAGTTGAACTCGGGTATGTCCATAATGTTTATGAAGATACCTGAAGTGTCAGAAGGCCTTTATAGACTGGCTGAAGTTCATAATACGCCGAAACATAAAAGGAATTTAATTAATGTAATTTCTTTAGCTTAAGGTTTATTTTGCGTTAATGCAAAGTATTTGTATAGCATGCAAAGTACGTTTCATGATGCTTATACGTTATATTAAAATATTATAGGTTATAATACAAGCTGCTTTACGCAACATTACTTAAAAAATACATAATAATAATAATAATAGGTTTTATTCAGTTAAAGTTTACCTTGATGCAATTAAAAATCTGATATAAATATAGTCTTTGTTAATGATTATTTCTAGTTATTGCATCATCTGTTTGCTTTTTGGAAAAAGCCTTCTCCAAAATCTTCCTTACATAAAAAATTCATACTAGCATAAAAACGTTAGACTCGTGGCTTCGTAGATGATTTTATAAGACTACCACGACGTGAGAGGTGTCGACTTCGATGCCACTTAGATTAAAATATCTATAATATATTCGGTCATCGAAAGGACTTGATAGTGGTTGGGCGAATTTATTGACATTGCCTTACGCTTCGGAGAGCCACGCTGACGCACTACATAATAAGGCCTACTCGGCCGAAGTAATACAACGGGTTCACAGAAAATAGGACTTGTATTTCACTGAGTGAGTGAGGATAAGTGTGGCCTGTGTAATTACACAATACATAACAACAACATAAGCTCATATGATAGTTTCCATCGGCGGCGGTAATACCATAGAGCAGACTCATCTCTTTGTTGCCGGTTATACCATGAAAGAAATCGATATTTTTACCATAAATTATCGATTTTGTATTTGGATCGGGGGATTGAACCTCATATAAGTTTCATAACTAATACTATGAATGTTTTCCTTATCGTCTTTTTATAGTAAAGTTGTTGTATCGAGCTTGCGAACACCACTGTCTAGATACATAAGACGCCCTCTAAAGATGCCGAGAATTCACTTTGTACATAATGCTTGGTACGTACACGTTCTGATGCATTGTGTTGGAATTCCTCAAGCTCGCACACAACGTTTACAGTGTGTTCAGCCTTTGTGTTTTATCATCTACGTCTCCTTGGTAAAGTTTTAGTTTGAGGAACAGTATATATTATACATTTGTTTATTTCAATTATGCAATCTTATTAACTCATCACTGTATATTCGGGTCTTAATTAAGATATATAACTTAAGTTTAATTTAATTATTAGTTCTGAAGTTTGCGAGTCATCAATTCTGTGGTAAAGGCTGTATTTATTCGTATTTGGCAGTATTTCAAAAATACAAAACTCAAGTTATATTTTTAACTTACAAGTTGTATGACAACATAGAGACAATTCTTATTCGTCATCCAGAATGTTTAATGTATATTTTTCAGACATTAAATATCATATACATCATTTCATAATCATCATAATTTCAGCCGCAGGACGTCCACTGCTGGACATAGGCCTCCCCTTAGGACCTCCATGCATACCTGTCAGAGACAACCTGCATCTAACGTCTTCCGGCGACCTTTATAAAGTCGTCTGTCTATTTTGTAGGTCGCCGCGGTTGCTGGTCCGTGGCCCCTATTTGCACTACGTGAAATGTGGCCTGCCCATTGCCACTTTAGCTTGCTAATTCATATTAATTTATTCAATAGTAATATAAATCTTGAGTTTAAATATTATAATTATAAATTTTAAATATTATTTTTATCCTGCAGTCCTCGTTGCTAAGTGGTCTTTTATGCCTACCACGAAGCGAGAGGTAACGGGTTAGATACCAGGAAATTATGCAAGTTTATTCGGTCTTTCGAAGGAATTAACGGTGGCAGGTCAGGTGTATTAATACTCCTTTACCCCTGAAAGAACTATGTTGAAGCATATGCTGACGCTATAATTGGATCAGATCATCCGAAATTCGGTCACGGGCTCATTGAATATCAACGTGAAACAGTATTTGTACTGTGTTTCGGTGAGTAAAAATATCCGAGACTCTTTAAATTATACCACTTCAGTGGCGTTAAAAAACAAACAAAGTGCAAACTCTGGCACAGATGTCCGTGGGAGGCGGTGATCTTTTACCCCAGAGGAGACCCGCCCTCTATCGTCCGCTATACCTACTAAAAAAAATTTTAGACTTTTAACAGCTGCAAATTTCTCTACATTATAAATTTATATCTTTCAAGTAATGGCAATGAAGTCGCTGTAGTACTTTGCTGTATAAAAATCCGTTAATAAACGCTATTTCCTACGTTTTGAACGACTCTAAACATTAATGGTTGAGCTCGTTAGCGTGCCAAAGATTATCGAAATATCTGTAATGTATTTATGAGAGTGACGGTATTTTATACGGAAAATAAAACTACCCTAGGGTTATTGGTTTTATATAAAAGAATGCAAATAAAAACTATTACTCTTAACATGTATTAATTAACACAAAATAATAAACACAAATTAATTAACACAAATTAATGGGAGCATTTAAATTAATATGCATAAAATGTTTTTGATTAATGTAGGATAATTAATATCTCATATCAAATTTTAAGTTGAATAACCCCATTTTTGTAATTTTTTGTTGTCGGCCAATTTATAAATCCAAATTCCAATATTTTATATTTAAAATGTCGAAAATACCTTTTATTGTTAATTATAGATAAGAAACTATGGACGCTTGATGTTGCTAAGTAGTTTTTTTTCATCCAGTTTATAGTTAAAAATTCAACTATTAAAAAACAAAAAATAAATAAATAAAGTGTATAGCGAATGCATAATAAAAAAAGTTTTTGTGATATGAAGTCATTAAGTTGCGTTGCGTTCATTTTATATTGAAACTAGCAATTAAAATAACTTTAAGATTCACTATTTTGAAGAAACTTAAATTCTTATTTTTTTCTTAAAAAATAAATAAAAATAAGTCAAGTATCTTTATGCGAAGACACTCATTTCTCGACTCGGGGAGGCTCTACAGGAAATGCTACACATTTTTTATTCGAGAGAGAAATTGTATGTACTTTATCAAATAAAATTATGTAAACATAAGATGGAATATCGTTAAAAACTCGTAAAAGTAAGATTATATCACAGGAATTTTTCATTTAAGCTATTGTAAAAATAAGTCCAAAAAACGCCATTGTATCGTAATACTTTTTGACCTTCTGAAGATCTTAGATCTCCGATAAGAATACTTTATCTAAAGTTATTGTTATGCGAAAGTGAATTTCATCTTGTCTTAAGTATTACGGTCACGATAAAAATTTTGACCCTGCTCAAATGAATAATAATATACTTTTTTATAGCATAGGCTTACATCAATATTGTAGACTACAGCAATAAGATAGAGTGGATAAATATTCTGAGCGTTTGAAGCACCCGAGGCGTTATGAGTACCGCGTACGATTCCCGGTTTGAATAGAACTTATAAACTATTTTTTAAATTGTATCATTCTTTAGAAAGCATGGTAAGTGGCCGGACGAGTGTCTTAACACTATATTTTTATGCTATAGCTGACAACAGAGCAAGTGGATCTCCTATATTGTAAGAGTACACCGCCTCCCATAAAGTACAACTACAATTTCACGCCCTGTATTCTATGAGAGGTATGTATTCTTTCTTACTCGTAAGAGAGCCATGTTGTAGCTTATGCGAATTCATTAGTCGGGCAGGCTCCGAATACCAGCGGAAATCAATATTTGTTGTTATTGGCACCCGTGGCTGACACATGCTTCACATATGCTGACACACTAATTTGGCCGGTTCGTGCGAAGTGATACCACGGGTTCACAGAATACTCAGCGTGAAACGATACTTGTACTGTGTTTTGCAAAGTGAGGCTATCGGAGGCCTGTAAAAGTGTCATTTAACAGGCGTAAAAAGCCGGCAACGCAACCAATGCGCGGTATTCTCTTACCAAATAGGAGACCCAACTGCTCCGTTATCCTCACATTAATATTAGGATACCGTAAACCATTTCACCGATAACCAAGTAATTTTTTTCCGACTGTAGTATTAAAATGTTTGTAAATGTTTACAAAAGCCGCAGAAGCATACTGTTAATTTCTAATTTACGAGTATGGACATACTAGGAAAGATAAGCTTGCAACCTTGCTGAACTTACTCCTACAATATATTGCCAGAGTTAGAACTTAATTACTATTGCTATGCCTGGAATGTCGGGCGCCTTGCACCATAATTGACTTATGGTTTCCACATTTTATGAAGCGACCTATGTATGTATACCACTGAATTGTATCATTAAAATTACATGAGTTCTAATAAATTATCAGTGCCTCGACGTATGTCGTTCGAAAATTGAATTTTTAAACCATTTCTTGCCACTTTCACCTGAGGGGGAAGGGGTTTTTTGAGAAGCTCTTTGATTGTAGAGAAAAGAGCGTACAATATTCAATACTTTAAAAGATGAAAACATCTGCATCCAATGTATTTAGGCGGCAGTTCTAAGTTCTAACACACAAGAGTTTCGTGGCTGAGTTTTTTGGTAAGCTACCGTGAAGTCAGAGGTATCAGAGGTTGGAATCCCGATCTGAATATTTTTCTTAATTTAGCGGTCCACGGAGCAGGTGAGTCTCTCATATGGTAAGAGAAAAAAAAATCGTCAAAAATCGGCAACATAACCAAATCGCCGATCCTATTTCGTTGTCTTTTTTCCTATTTTTATTAAAAATAATTAATTTATGTGATTATTGGCTCAGAATTTAAAGTAACATTCAATTGTCATTGTTAATCAATTACTTTATAAATATAAAATACTTTATTATGATATGAATTTGATACATGTCATAAAATGTCATCTTCTATTAAAAAAAATAACTAATTACGTAAGAACTTAATGAAATTAAAATTTATTTTATTTTTTATTTATCGAAAAATCGAAATGGTGCAATTAGAGTTATATGTCTTAAAGCTATCAAAAAAAGGGGTTAATATTTATGAATGTAAAAGTGCACACAAAATTACATAAAAACGGTCGAGTCCTTTCAAAGGAATTTGGCAAAATCGAGTCACGAGAATATTATATAAGATTATTATTATCATTACTATATATAAAATGTTTTTATTTAGTTCTTTATAAAACAGTCACGTGAAGCGATTCGTATTTAAAATAAAACTGTAATACAGTTAGTAAGAAAACAACGCTCAGTTGTTTTTCGCCGCGACACTACGTGACTTCAATGCAGAGACATGCATTTCTCAGATAAATATACAATTATTTATCACGCCGCAACTGGCGACATTGCAATGTGGATTTCAATTTATTTTGCTTACGAAACATAATATTTTATATTTAAATAAGATGGTTTATATTATTCAGTTATCATTACAAATTAAATAAGTTTTTAAACAAAATAACTATAGATTTCAATCTTATAATTAGAAGTTTATAAGACAAAAAATAATAATATAATTATGGCAAGCGCAGCGTGGGACCTCCACCCACGAGGTGGCCACATGACCTAATAAAGGTCGCCGAGAGACGATGGATGCAGGTCGCCTCCGACAGGTATTCATGGAGGTCCAAGGGGGAGGCCTATGTCCAGCAGGGTCGTCTTACGCCTAAAATGATGACTGACGATGAATATAAATATATTAAATTTTTTTACACGTAGCAAGTATAGTTTTAATCAAAACAATAATAATAGTTCCAGCGCCTAATGTAAAATAAATAAAATCAAATAAAATGCAACCTAGCTGAGTCTCACAGCTGTATTTCTCAGATAAAAACTTCATATAAAATGTTAGATTTATAACGTCTTATTTTTTTAAAATTGAAATAAAATTATGTTATTTCCTCGGGATTTTTTAATAACTTTTTGAACTTTTACTATATTGGACATTTTGAATGTTACGTAGCTAAATTTTATAAGTCCACCAGGAATCGAGAGGTATCGGGTTCGAATCCAAGTCCAGAAAAACTATTATTTAATTTATATTTTATTCGTTCTCTGGAAGGGCTTCACCGTGGCCGGGCGAGTGTCTTAATACTGTTGCACTTGTTGGAGAGCCATGCTGAAGTATACGCGGACGCAGTAATTGAGGCGGCTCGTCCGAAGTGATAGCACGGATTAACAGAATACTTAGCGTGAAATGGTAGTTATACTTGAAACGGTTCCTCCACTATGTTTCACTGAGTGAGTGAGGATATTGGAGGCCTTTAAAAATGCTGCTTAAGCAACGTAACATGCCGGTAACATAACCAATGCACAGACTATGGCGCGGTTGGTGATGGGTGGCGTTGTTCTCTAACCATACAGATCCACCTTCTTCGTTGTCCGCTATGTTATTTAAAAAAACCGGCATATTACTTGTAAAAGCCTCGAGCGGAGTGGTCTTATAAGCTACCCTTAAGTCAGGAATATCGGATTCGAATTCCGGTCTGAAAATAAACATTATTATTAAATTTATGATTTATTAGATCTTTAGAAGCAGTTGACAGTACTTGAACAATATTTACTGTATTTGTTGAGCAGACGCATTACTTGGGCCGTGTCGTCTGAAATAATACTACCGCCGCGCAGAATACTAGCGTGTAAAATTACTTGCACTGTTTTGGTACTGTTGGTACTCATAAATGACGTAACATTTCGAATTATCTATTTTGTAAACTGAGTCAGGCATGGAAAAAATTCATGAAGAAAATAATAAATGTTTTTTTTTTAAAACACGTAAATGAGTAAATAAATGTATAAATTTTAGACATTTCTAACCGAAGTGGCCAATTTAGCCAGTACGAAAAAGTCAATTTCATGTTTAGAGACCTAATATTAAAAAACTCTGTTAGCATCTAAATCCCAATCATATTCTTGTGTAGTTTTTCTACGGACACGGTAGAAAACGAGTAGGAGTCTCCTAGGATAAAGCGGTTCTCTGCCTATAGACATCCCTAATCCATGTGCGGCTGCGGATGCGTTGTCGGCTTTTAAGGTATATGCACGTACTTTTAAGAAAGTCTTAAGTCGTACTTGTTTGCAAATGTAATCTTGTTGTAAAAAGACACCTCATCTCAGCACATTACTGAATATATTCACAAGCTTCGACTCTTATGCGTAAACACGAGATCGAACGAATACCGACCGAGAGAAAAACGTAGTATAAATAAATTATTCATAAAAATCTTGAGTCTCAACCATGCACACGTACTCTGCCACCTAAATATTGGATGCGCTCGCTGGCTTACGTAACGGGATAAAATCCTAACTTCATCTGCGCTGCACTTGCAATTGTGCTGGAAAGAACTTGACAATTGTCAACGATACATATGCTTCTGTTAACAAAGTTTATGCATTTTGCACTAAAGTATTTTTTGTATAAGAAACGGGATGCAAATTAGCGGGAGGCTGGCTAAGCTAAGAAAGAGATTCTTCATGGACACCTAATTTGATTATTTCAAGGAATAATTTGTTATTCATTTTTTTATAATAAAGCGGACGAAGACGGATTCCATCATTGCCGGTCATGAGCAAACCTATCGTAATCATTGATTTTGTTTAGGTCATTGGCTTTTTACGCCACCTAAACGGCGAGCGAAATTTATAAAATATCCGCCATTCTACGTCACTAAAAAGCTAATCAGGATATTGGTTTTTGAAATTACAACATTTGAGCAGTGTAATAAGCTAGCAACACAAACAAAGCACAGATAGTGGCACAGTTATATGGATAACTGTGCGGTGGAGATCAGTTACTATAGTAGTGGAGACCCACCTGCTGTATTTCCCGCTATAGTATGAAAAAACAGTCTTACTACTTTGTTTTAAGTAGATACAGTAATGTTTCGCAGCTCCAGGGCACATTTAAATATTAAAGGTCGACGCACGCACGTTGCAGGTGAGCTGAATTTTTCAGACGGTCAAATTTTTCACTGCTTCTACGAGAAAACCTTATTTCCAAAGATACATTTCATCCGATTATAGTCTTTTATATATACATTGTTTTAACACGAAATACGATGTCCATAGAACTTTATTTGAATCGTTGACAACAGAGAGTAGCTTAATTTTGTTATTTTACAAAGTAATATGGTTACAAAAGCAAAAAAATATAAGTTATCTATTATCTCAGAGCGGATGGCCGATGAGGCCGAAAAGTGTTAGAGTGGAGACTATATCCTAAGGGTCTGTGTTTGAAATAGAGCCCTTCTGAATAATTAGTGTGTGGCTTTTTCTATTCGGCTTAAGAGCA
>DWCF01007306.1:0-10884 GCA_018230265.1 Delias oraia | reverse complement strand
GGATGGAAGACAAGCTAAACCAACTAAAGCCAATTGATTTCGACGCTTTAGGGAGTTTGTAGTTAAATCGAGGGACGCTACGTGGAGGGTACACTGTATTTAAAAGCTCATTACATTGTAAACGTATTTAAACCGAATTTCTATTTTTATTACTTATATTTAGATTTCTTAGTCGCTCTGCAATCCCGAATTTTCCCAAAAATTCTGTAAAAGAAATATATAACATTAAACAAAAATAAATAGAAATCTATGATCATTATTATATTATCATCAAGGCGATTACATGTATATTTAGATTTCTATTTAAGTGGTATTGTAAATATATATTTTGGCATAACAGTGAACAACGAAAAATCTAATTTCACTACTTTTATATGATAAGTAAATAGGACACGGCGCTGTTAATAAATTAAAAACGATATTTCAAGCTGTAACTTGGTATGAACTTTAAATTTCATATTTTTTTAAATAAGCAGAATAAAAGTTATAGTTGTCTGCGGTGCGACTGGCTCGGGGGAAATCACTCGCTTTAGTAATTATAAGTATGTTTTGTCTCCTAGGCAATTCTATTGATGCGCCATCACTATACTAGACAGTAAAATGTTCCCACATTGTTAATGTTTCAGTTGCTTTACTTTTGATATGTTTTCGTTTTCTACATCATTTTATAATAAATAATGTTTGAAAATGTTGTGTTATTGGATACGAATTATTATAGATTCATTAGAATAGTAGTTATATTTCATTTGGCTATGATGTTGGACAATGAATGATAAATAAATATTTAAGTTAAATAATGCCTAATAAAACTTTTATAATCTTGCAAAACTTGTAATATTTTTCAGATGTAATTTATTATTCATAATAAATATCTTTCGAATGCATTACTAGTCATCATTCTACTTGGGAAGCTAGGTAGGCGAGATAGTGAAAACTTTAATGGTCCGGTTTCGGTTTTGGCTGTTTCAATTCTGTCAACATATTTGAATCGCATGTTGCCCGCGCTCATGCATGCGAAGCAGATGATATTATCGTCGCTCTAAGGGCGTGGCAGTTCAGGCATCGAAAAAGATTTGCGTTCAGGTTTTTTGTTAACACTTTCAATGGTAGTGACGGTTTCCAAAGTATCGCTCAACAAACACCTTGAACCCGTTCCCATAGAATTGACAAGTTGACTTTCATCTTAATAGTACAAGAAACGAAGATGTTAATTGTCGTCGATGTACTCCTAATGAAAACAACGAATCATTAAGTTTCATATGGTTTGAAGCCATATTTTTAAAATTGACGTGCAGTGAATTTTATAATTCTGATTTGTCGTTTTCCAAGATGGTAGTTACTATTCATACAATATTATGACGTTGGTATGATGTTTTGTTACGTACTTTTATACCTACCCACATTATTATTAATAAATATGATAAATAATTACCAGTTAGATAAAAGAAGTACTTGAGTTTGTTATTTAATTAAAAATACATTTAATTTACTTTGTATCACTTCATTAATGAGTTGGTAATTCAATTCACACAAGATTAAATTGCAATAAATAATCAGTAAAACACACGCAGCAATGTATTTACTCCACGCTTTACGCAAAGATTTCGCAATTTTACGTAAATGTTGCAGTTCGGGAAAAAAGAAAACTGCTGCCTACTTGGGTTACTAATTTTATGCGTCTATCGTAAATAAATGTCACGAGTCACGATGTTTGTTTTTAAATGTAACTTTGTATGCATATCAGGTAGTTCTGAGAATCCAACACATTTAAAAAAATATTTGTACAACTTTTTCAATGTGGCACATTCTACCATCAATTTACTATTTTTTATATCAAATATAAAATTATAATAATGTATATGGCCAAACAACGTTTGTCGGGGCAGCTAGTAGCTTTATTCATCTAGTCGTTTTAATTGTTTTCATGTGGTTAGTTATCTAATACTATGAAAACAATTATATTTGTAAATATCTGTGCAACAATCGTTGTTTAGATGATATAAATATAAAACATTACTGATTCGATTTTAGACAGTATATTTATTTAAATACGTCGACGACATTCATCGATTGTTTGAGAGCATTCGGAGTTCTCGCTGTCATCGCAACGTTATTTTAAGATGAAATACACAATACTGTTCATAGTTTCTTGTTATCTTGGACTCACTCACGAACATATTGCACCCCAGGGAATTCCAAAGGTAAGCACTTTGAATAATATAAAGTGTTACATAAATTGTATTACACTATGCAATATATTGCTGCAAATATTAGAAAAGCTATGGCCGAATAATGTGTACCTACTTCTAGCGAGGGCATTAAATTATGGAGAATTACAGTATAAGTTATTACTTTTCATTTTATTGAACATTACGTTTTGTGTTTAATTTATAAAAGTAAAATTCACGACTAATTCAACTGGATATTATAAGCTTTTATTTTATTTTCAGAACGTTAGTACCGAATCCAAAATTTTGCAACCAAACGTCACAAGTACAACAAAACACAAACATTTGCAAGAAAATGGTACTTTTGCTGAAAATGTTTTAGAGAAAGATTTACATGCTAACTCACAGCCAAAGTCTAGTGAAATTAACGAAAGATCATCGATTTTTATGAAAAATATTAGACCTATTCATAATAAATTGTATCTGTCTCAAATTCGCAATGATCCCAAAAATAGTCGCCTCATGCCACACGAAGATAAGTTCCTTGATGAATTCAGGGTTATATTAAACACGGAACAAAAGAAAAACGATTGCGGCCATGTTAAGGAAGAATGTGAAACGAATATCAAAAAACTAAAAGAGGCCAGTTTAAAAGGAGATTTAGGTAAAAGAGACTTCTTTGAACTTTTGAAATTGCCATTATTGAGAATAATGTCAAAAAATAAGAAAGAACAAAAGAATAGTCACAATTTAAACATCAAACTAAAAAATAATACCACAAAAGAAAGCAAAATTGATAGCGGTCTTTTTGATAATTATGGATCGAAAAAGGATAATCTTAACGAATTGAATTCTAAGGAATTAGAAATCATTTTAGATCGATTTATAAATGTTTCCGTAGGGAAACCAAAGCAGAAACCTGCTAATAGCGACAAAGGAAATGTTGACAATAATGTTCAAGAGATTAATAAAAGAACATGTAAATGTAAAAAGGATGTGTTTGATAGCGAAAATACATTTTATAACAATGATATAGCAATAATGAACGATGATGTTATTTAAGTTTGACTGATACTCTCAGCTTTATATTTGCCATATTATATGATGTACCTACCTATATTTACGCATAACACATAAAAGCATATATGTAAGAATCAATGTTTGAAATAAAACAAAACTACTTGTGAAATGCTAGTCTTAAGGAACCACGGTAGGGTCAACTAGCAGGTTCTAGATAATAAACAAACGAACCATAGAGAATACAACTGGCCGAAAGAATCTGTTACTTCCTCACAGCACATTCAAAGTGCTACAGTCAGCAATCCGAATAAGCAATCTCACATCAGTTTTATTTAACCTGACACACTTACGTTTTGCTACGCATCAAGGTTTTTTTAGCATGATCGCGATAGGAGAGCACAAAGTTATCAGATGTGCGATCTATGCGCGCGCAACATCACGTCTACGTTTGTCGTCGGAAGAAATGAAATGCAAACACTGAAGAATGCCAACACATGTCCAGATAACTCTCCAAAGAAATAGAATGTCCAGAGATGTCGTTTTAGATTTAAGGTATATAAAATAGGGTAATTTTAGCTTAAAGCTTTCGGATCGTTGCGGAACATTTTAAACATGTATATGTCTCATATGGTCTCTTGATGATATGTTCATACTCATAGCTCTGGCACATCTACTAAATTATTTGTGTATACGTAGGATAGTAGAAAAGATCTATTGGAAATGTAGAAATTGAGATATTGAATTATATATTTTCTTCGGTTATATGAAAATAGTATTCAAATAATTTTAGTTGGCATACAAAAAATTGCATTAATAGATCTAAAAAAAAAACTATTAAAAACAATAAAAACAGATAAGTACATCTTTTTTTTACTTGTAGTGGAGTTCTTCAAAAGAGTGAATTAAAATGTTATTATAAATACACAGCCGAGGATTTAAAGATTTTACATTAAATTAATTATATCTTTACATTCAGAATAAAGTTTTCGGATACTGGAAACCGGATGATAATTAATTTATAACGAATTAAGTTTGAGTTGAAAATAGTTTTCAATTTTTTAACAGGTTACCAACTTTTACGGCATCGAATAGCGTCGCTCAAATTCTCGCGATGTGCATATTTTATTCCTCTTGGAGTTTTGTTGAAGACTTCGCTAAGTTTCCTTCTGCGCGCGAAATCCTATTTAATTATGTAGATGCGGATCATCGTGCTCGTTTACTTATTTTATGAGGGTATAAACGACCCCCTTGAGTTTGACACAGCCTTATTTATATCGTATCCGAATCTGTACTTTAAGCGATTTACTAAAATCCCAAGGTAATTTATTTAATGGTTTAATTAAGAGACATAATCAATAATCCTACCTAGTATAACAATATCTTATTACTACCATCACCCGTGGCAGAACCATGCTGAAGCATTTGCTGACGCTCTAATTGGGCCGGCTCGTCCGAAGTGATACCACGGGCTTACTGAATACTCAGTGTGAAACGGCACCTGTACTATGTTTCGCAGAGTGAGTGGGGATATCGGAGGCCCTTAAAAGTGCCGCTTGAAGCCGTAAAATGCAGGTATCACAACCAATGCGCGGACTGTGGCGCGGTTGTTCATGGGCGGCGGTGTTCTCTTACCAAATAGCAGACCCACCTGCTCCGTTGTCGGCTATAGAATAAAAAAAAACAAAAATTAAATATTTGCAGAAAAATTGTACTTTTCTTAAAAATTTTTTGGAGATAGATTTTTGCAAAGTTTATAAATAAGGCGGTTGGTCCCTAGACAAGGAATAGCAAGATATTTTGATTTTTAAATAACAGAAACCTTATGAGGTTGTGTGTTTTTACTACTTTATTTTTATTTTTAACTTTGGCATACCAATGGTAATACAAAATATGTGTTCTGAATATCATTGTTTGGGTAAATAACTTTTTAATTGTAATAATTTAAAAGAAATTGAAATGTTTCATAAAATCATTTATCTGTGTCTAGATACCTTACAAGACTCAATTGTGACGCCTATTATCTGTATCTTTAAAGATCAATGTGAAAAACCCAAGGATGACGCATTTCTATATTATAATTTATTTATTTTACCCTTAAAGTGACATGTCAACTTTGATAATATTTACGTATCTAATCAGTTACTCAAAAACACTACTCATTTTTCTGAAAGATCAAAGTCAGTGAAAATGTTATAGTCAATTGTAATTTTTATACCAAATGGCTAGTCCATGTTAATAATAATATAAAAAATACAAAGCTTAATTAAATTTTCTTGCGCCTTCACACGTCTACACTTGAAAAATATAATCCCTGATTAGTTGTTGGCATAAAATAGCAATTTTTTATGAGTAATCTGATAAGCTGTTGACGGAATGGATTTATCTTAAGTTACCTATATTATATGTCATTGATTCGGTTGTATCTGTCAGACCCTATTCATGCCCAGGACGCGTGGAATAAAGTAGATCAATATATATCTAAATAACCAGCATCGTTGCCAATAGTTGCACAGTTTCTTAAATTTTTGTTCCCAATTAGTAAATAAGTGGTAATAAATTATGACGACGAATTTTTTATTCAATGTACCTAAACGATGTATGTAAACAGAATGTTAACGGTGATCTCAAAACAATACAGTATCTGGGTTTTTATAATTTTGTTGGTCACGATTTCTAATTTAAGGGATTTAACCATTTTTCAGATTGCTACAGTAGATGTTAAGAAGTTTAAGGCCGGTAACGCAACGGCGGCTCTGCTAGGGGTGTCCATGGACGGAGGAACGCTTGCCCTAGGCGAGCCTCCTGCTCTTTTGCTACCACTTCTATAAAAAGAAGATGAATGCATATAACTGATAGATAAACGTATAAAGGTTTTACAAAACGTTACGTTAGGTTAGAATTAGAATCAGAAAAAAATCGTTTACACTAGAATCAGATACAACTTAATAATAAAAAATACTTTGTTATAATAGTCAATGAGATACTTATTTTATATGGTTTAGCAGCAGGCAAATAGGAATAATTTAGTTTAATAACTGAAGTACCTATTTCAATGATAAAATATATAAATAATATTACATATTGATTGATAGGTTTTATTGAATCATTTTTATATCTAAAGATATGCTTAAGTGCAGATTGTTACTAAGAGAAGATAGGAATATAATATAAAATGCAATGAGTAGATATTATAATTTAGAAAAAACAATTTGATGGCTGAATAAAAATACGTGTATGTCCATATAAATATATATAATATATCCGTTGTAATTAATGTATACATTCTCTGAATTTAATTTATTAAGTATAATCCGATGGGTGTGTCTATATTGGCACAATGTATATTTTAGAGGATGTCTCGCTAACATCCCGCTGAAATTGCATGAAAAACATATGATCTCAGAAAGTGAAGAGATTAAGGAAATATTGCACAACTATGACTCAGAAGACAGTTCGATTTGCAGATTCCACTTCACGATGAGATGATGATAACCTTATCTTGGTTGTGCTACTATAAATTCTGTTGAAAATTTGTTCCTTCACTCAGTCACCGTCACCAAGTCCAACATGAAATCGGCCATCGTTTTGTTTAGCCTCGTTTGCCTGGCGTGGGGGGCACCTCAACTCAGAAAATCGTTCCATGACCACTTTTCTGACTTTATGGACATTATCATCGAAGAAGCTGGGGAGGAGATGAAAAATTTGAACGATAACTACATCGAGTTTGAGGAATTTAGAGCGAGCTTGGATTTTATGGCCGGCAAAGATTTTAATGCTTTAGTCAAGGAAATGGAAGACCTGCCTGAATTCATAACGGTAAGTGTCGATCTTTCAAACGACAAATGAACGTAACGAAAAACGAAACGAACTTTTCCATCACTATACATATAGTATATACTCACCTGTGGCGGAGCCATGCTGAAGCATATGTGGACGCACTAATTGGGCCGGCACGCCCGAAGTGATACCACGGGCTCAAAGAATACTCAACGTGAAACGGTAGTACTGTATTTCTATGAGTGAGGGAGGATATCCAAGGCCCTTAAAAATGCCGCTTGAGTGGTGTAAAAAGCCAGCAACACAGCTAATGCGCGGACTATGGCGCGGTTGTCCATGGGCGGCAGTGTTCTTTTACCATATAGGAGACCTGCTCCGTTGTCCGCTATTCTATTAAAAAAAAACTTTTAACCATTTTATTTAGACATCTTCATACAGCGTCGAATTTACATAATAGTTAATTAGTTCTAGAGTTTATAAATTAAATGAATGCACTAAAAATAAATGTTTATTTATTTTGATAGCTTAAACAATCAAATCAAATGTATTTTTTAGGGAATAAATAATTCAAATAAAATTGCAAAGTTGATTAATAATAATTACAGGTTGTAGAGTTTTTGGAAGGACATGAGATCGACATCACTTACTTCATTGAAATGTTCAACAGCTTTATCGGTAAGTATTTTTTATTGCAACAATAATTGAAATATAAATAAATACTTTAACTTTATTTAGTTAGTAAATGGTTTTATGCGTCTTCATAAAATAATTGAATTATGGTATTTTATTACTATAATTAATGAAAAATCTCTTCTCGATCGTTTCCTATCATAAATTTTGTCGAAATCAATAATTAACATATTATACAAAATTACATTTAGATTAAATTATGTTAGTATAATTTTTCATAATCCTTTAGTATTGGTTAGATTATGTTTTATGTACTTTTTTATGGTATAGCGGACAACGGAGTAGTTGAGTCTCTTATTGGTAAGTGAACACCGTCGCCATAGACACCCGCGCTACAGGCCGCGCCTTGATTGTGTTGCCGGTTTTTTACGCCACTTGCCGGCCCATTGCCTGTAGTTTAGTAGTGTGCTAAAATATTTATTATTTCAGATTCTTTCGACTCGAACGGAAAACGCCTCCAGGTCAGTGGGAGAGACATGAGCTCATATATTCAAGACACAATTGCTCTCTTCCCCAAAGAAAAGTTGGCTGCTCTTTATGAATCGAAGATAGAAAATGACGCAGAATTCAAGAGGGCTATGGAAAGCCTACAGAGTGACGAATTTAAGGATATATGGAATGCTCTCTGGGAAAACGAAACTTTCAAGGTTGAGGTGGAAGCGCTTACTGATAACGGCATAGAAGTAGGTGCGCTTTTGGACGAAATTCTTGCCATCTTTGGACAAAACTAAACTGTGTTAATAATATCAATAAATAATTGTATATGTGAAAGGTATTTTAATTATTTTTCTATATGATGGTTGACTTCCCTCTATAAATGCTTTGTAACTTGTCATTTAAAAGTCTTTTAATTACCAGTGAAATTTATGGGTGAACTGTCAGACGTTACTCAATATAATAACTTTTTTTTGAATTTAGTTTGATATTTTGTTCTTTATAATCGGTCATAAATATGGTTTACAGTTTTATCCGAAAGTCTCGAGTCCGAAAGTCCATGATATAAAAGTAAAAGAAACGAGCGTACATATTATATAAAAGCCGCCAACGCACCCGCGGCTCTGCAAGGGCTAGGGGTGTCCATGGGCAGAGGACCGCTTGCTCTAGATGAGCCTTCTGCTCGTTTGCCACCGTTCATATAAAAAAGTATTAATTCGCGTCACCATTTAACTCCATTCCATTTAATTGAGTGATCAATCATCTCTTAAAAACTGCCACGGCGATGTGGGCACACACCAGGGTATATTTGTTGAAGAAAAGCTTCACGACCCTAGACAATGAAAAACACGCCATGAGAGGGAAGGGAAGTAAAACTTATAGTAGTAGTATCCATAAGCTATATCTGTGCTTAAACGGATCAGACGTATTTCGTTCAATATTTGAATCAAAGATACTGCGTTTGAATCTCCCAAAATAAGTTCCGGTTGGCTAGGCGCAAAAGACTGATAGCCTATATAGAGGAAGAAAATGATATATAAAACCGATGAAAAAATGACTACCACATATTTTGCTCAAGGGACAAATTGCTTATGATTGCACAAAAAATGTATCCTAACCATAGGAAAATATCACAAATGAATCGCTTGCAGACTTCAAAAACAACAGGCAAACTAAATAAAGCACGCTCGGTGGGATATTTCGCGCAGTAATGAAATATTTTATTGCACCGCATAACAAAAGCTGCCAGGAATTTCAACTAAGACCTTTACACAACAATGTACTCAGATTTTTACTAATCCGCAAATATACAATTTATTATTTTATGCTTTTTCCATGTGTGACGTGTGTTCACATTGTATCTTCACATTTTCATTTGTACATTCTACAAACTAGTATGAATATATTAATACCGAATTAGCGTCGATAGCCTAACTTTGACACGGAAGCCAGGTTGTTGGGTCAAACCATGATTTTAGAAAGAATTGAAAATTTACGGCCTCAGAATGATATGACTTTGAAACATATCGATCTCCAAAAGAGGTTCGATTTCTGTGTAGTAAAATGATTAGGTCTACATTGTAATGAAAATTGTTTTTATTTGCATGTCAAATTGGACACTTATTAATGTGTCAATTGTTGCAAATCGGTAGCTTCACTCAAGTGAGCATTCCATTCACTCAATCAAATACAGGAATGATACCGCCTGAGTTGGCAATAATTGAATTTGGTCTCTTGTGGGTTATCTACAAACAGGCTGGTCTGGACTATGACTGTTCAAGATACGTCTTTATAAATTGAAACATAATTGCAACTGAATAACTTTAACACTAATCTTTTCAGTATTTAATATGAAAAATTATAAAATCTGCTCTACTATATATGTAGTTAAATTTAAAAAATTAACAATGTTTTATAGTAATATTCTACTGTATTAACTTAAGCACCTACAATATACATTTAGAGAATATAGACATTAAAGCAATCATTATATTGGAAATTACTCAGAGGTCATTTCTAAATATAATGTCGTTTTTATAGAAAATTTATTTTTTGCCAAGAAAAGAACGGCTATTTTCACATTGAGGGTCTCCTCAGCTATTTAATTTATTATAATATATAGTTTTATGAAGGATCACATTGAAATTAGCGATTACAAGAAAAGGTGAATCTAATTATCTCAAATAAGGCCGGTAATGATATTTGAATACACCGCGATGTTTAATGAAACAATTAAGATAATAATATTGACGTAATCTCAATCAGACAATGCTAAATATAACTACACTATACCTCATAGGTATAGCCAGCTCGTAAACGGCTTAATTTATAGAGAATTAAGTGGGCTCGCTGTCATTAGGTTGCTTCATATTTTTGCATGGAATCCATTCACAATCGCAATGTTTGCCACGTAGACACCTCAATATAAATATAACAATTGGTTTTTACCTTCACAAAGAACATGTAGACTAATATATATTCTCTCAAGTATTTTGTGTACATAAAAAAATAAATGGAAAGAAAAATAACGAGAATCATGTATAGTTTTAAAAAGAGATCACAAACAGATAATATCATATTTGTATTTAAGGATAAATACAGCATTCTTCAATAATAAAAATAATTTATTCTTCACAACACATTCAGATACAACTACCTCTTAACAACGTCGTAACTAATAAAACAAAAATACTAATAAAAAATTGTAAAATATATAACAGAGTGGGACGTCCCGCCACACGATGGAAAGACGATATAACGAAGGTCGCGGGCAACCGCTGGATCCAGATCGCTC
>DWCF01007305.1:0-10887 GCA_018230265.1 Delias oraia | reverse complement strand
TTTTTCTTTTTTCTTATCTGTCTATTTATTTTTAAACGTTTTATGGTGACAAATATTTAAAATATATGATCTAATTTGTAATCATTGAAATGAATGTAAATAAAGCTAATATTTTATTCAATAAGTAATATTAGACAAGTTAATATTTCCTCTAGTTTTAAATTGTTTATAATTTTGTTATAACTTCACTTGCCATTCCTTTCTATGAGAGTTTATAATTGTCTGTAAGATAAGTGTCTGTAAGGTTTGTAAAATAAGTGAAATAGAGAGACTCAAATTTTGTTAATATTTAAGATCAATGCAATTATATTACTAGTGGCAACTAGTGGCAGTGGAGTAAAAACAAACAAACGAAAACTATAAGGAAAATTTTCAATTAGAAATTCTATTAGCTTACCTTAGCATCAAGGGAACTTGTTGAGAAGACAGAGCAGACTAGTACTAAGGTAGATAGCCACGGCATGGACACACCTTGCAACGCCTCCATGTTTATGCTGCAACAGAAAAAACTTACTCAGAAAGTAATACTTTATGCCATGCCATCACAGTATCTTATTATTTCAAAAACTTTCAACTTAAATTGGCGCGTTACTAAGAAATTATAGTTTAAATAAAAAATTAGATTTTTTTTGTAGCCTAGTTTTTTGCAGCCTATTAGTCCATGGGCGGTGCCATACCATAAACAAATGATTAATGAACGTGTGATCGACCATAGATTCTTCTATTATCTATGAAATTTATTTAAAATCGTGTTTTTCAATATTTTTATTTTTTAATTATAAAGCGGGCAACGGAGTAAGGAGGTCTCCTATATGGTAAGAATACCGCCGTCCATGAACAAGCGCGCCACAGACCGCGCTTTGGTTATGTGGCCGGCTTTTTACGCCGCTTAGGCACTTTTAAGTGCCTCCGATATCCTCACTCACTCTGCAAAAAACAGTACAAATACCGTTTCCCGCTGAGTATTGTGTAATAATCACATTTTTTCGTCGTATAAGATACATAATCGTAAACAAAACCGATTTGAAGTCCCGTTGACTATGAAATAATAAAATCGTCAAGCCTGCCTGAAGAAAAACGATTATTAACCGCTTGCATATATCACTAAACACATAAAAGGAATTGCACTATGATAATTACGAGATACGGATGCCGTAACCGCATCTCAATGCTACCTATAAATTATTCTATCCCATACGACCTGAATGGTCAGATGTCAAAACATCTTCAACCGGATCTGGTCGCATCCTAGAGCCTTCAGCACCTTCTAAAGGTTAACCAACGATTCTAGGTAATTAACACTGTTATTTTATTGATGACGCTACGCCTTGGGAATAAAGCTATCGCTCCAGGCATTTTCAGGAAATCTTTTAAAATAAATTGCCGAAACAGTTCCATTGAGTTTGTTTCACCGATTCTATTCAAGTCTGGGAAGGCGTGGAACTGGTAGCAGAGTTAATTACGTTTAAATATAATTGAATAATCCTAATTGATAAATAAAGTCTTTTCTTTTTTATTTTATTTTAATACGTATCATTTGTGTTTAATTACACGTTATATAAAAGTAAAAATGCGTGGAAGAGCCATGCTAACGCACTTATTGGACCGGCTCGAGCAGAGTGATACAACGGCTGACAACAAAGTAATTTGAAATAGTACTGGTATTCTCTTTCGCCGAATGAGTGAGGACCGCTTAAGTAATTTAAAAACCCGGTAATACAATCAAAACGCGGAATGTGGCGCGGTTGTAATGGGCGCAGGTGATATTTTACTACCAACGAGAACCTCCTACTATGTTGTCTGCTATACAATAAAAGAAATCATATAAATATAAGATAATATAATAAATTCAGATAGATTATAGTCTACAAAAGAATGGAGTATAGTTAAGATAATATTTACTATGAAATTACACCAAATTCATATCTCTAGATTGAATTAATACAGCTTTGAGATATTTTACTAAGTTGGCCATGCTTATCACCTCATGGAAGTTAAATATTGATTTTTTTTTGTTGATCATCTTATGTTTAACTACTAAAGGCATTTGTTTCTCCGAGGTTCTAATGTTTGACATCTAAGAAGGCTCTATTTTAGACGAATGTACATTGAAATTGCCTTCTTATTACTCATTTAATTAGTTTTCCCATTAAATGTCTTATCTCGAAGTTGACAATAGTTATAAATTCGTTTCACAGAAGGTATCGAATTCCAAAGATAAATAAAGGGTTTGAAAGTGAATTTATCAATTATGACAATTATATGCAACCAAATAAAACCTGGCTTGCGGGATTCATCTCAAAGGTGGTCATCGATATACATACTCTTTGAAAGGAGTATAGTATGCTTTAGGGTTGCCAGGCTAAAAATAAATAAAAAATCTTAAACACATACATATAACATATTATAATTAATAGAGTTATTGTAAAAAGCCTCTTTATTCTATAACTTTTCTTAATTTAAATAACTTAAATAGTATTAATTTAAATTCAATTGCTTCTGGTTTTTTTTCCTGTTAGTAAGACAAAAATAATTACGGCCGTATTTATGAATCTGGTTTTTAAGGTTATTTTGTGTACGACTATTGGAGTTTTAAGCGTCAACTTTGTTTTCGTCTGACGATCACAATAATTAAAGGAAAATGATTCAGTGAAATGTGATCAATTGTAATACAAATTTATTAATAAAACTTAAGTAAATCTTTGTACTTGTGAAATAATGGAGGCTCTAAAGGACTAGAAGCCTTAACGGTCAAACAGTTTAAAAAATGAAATGATAGCATCTCAACAGACTACATTACATATTTCTGTGTTGCCAGAACTATAAAAACGTATCCATAGATTATTCATACAAACCGATACTTAAAACAAACAGTCAGGTACTGTACTTAGCAAAAGAACAACGATGTTTCGCGGAACCGTGCAATATTGAGACCGGTTCGCGCTGAAGCCTTAGGGATAACTTGGGAGTCCTAGGGCTCAACAGATAAACTATTGCTTATTTTCTTCTGAAAAGTAATATTATAAACAGCCTATTTCTTTTAATATAACTTTTACGTATAAACAATTAATTTTGATAAACTTTTAAACATATTAAAGTAATATAATCTTATAATGTCTCGGAGAGATAGCTTTTGTGTACAAATAGATATACGTATAAGATAAAATATTTGTGATTATACGACACTGTTAATCAGAGCACAATTGAGTTTCTCTGTAAATATAGAAACGAAATTCAAAATTATGAAAATGAATGAATGAAAATGATGAAAAGAAGAGAATGTTAATTCACAATTGAATTCCTTGGCGTTTAAAACACAAATTATAATATTTTTTCCACATCACAGCGCTTTAAAGGACAATAATTTTTTAACATATATTAAAACTTTTTAAAGTACATTCAACCGGGCAAGGCACCCAGAGGTTGCCTTGCAGAATGTAATAGCTGGGCGTCTTTGGGAGAGGCCTATGTCCAGCAATGGACTTGCATGGGCTGATATAAAATATATGAAAAGTACATTTGAAATTTATTTTTTCATTCATCAAAGTTCCAATAACATGCCGCAAAATTAAATTAATCTTTACGATACGTGAATAGTAATTCAACAAATAAATCACAGCATACATCGAACATTTAAATCAATAATAACCAATAAATAATCTTAAACGCATCGATAAATAACGTGAAATGAAAAATTACACCACATAATCCTTTTATACTTATAATTGGACAATATTTATTACGAGACGCAACCGTTTACAAAGAGTTTACATATTTCCGGGTTGTGATGTGGTAAAACCCATGCCATGCTGGGTTGTGCGAAATGTCACGTAGAGTTTCAGGTATTTAGATCCCCAAGCATAATCACGCAAGAAGTGCTTTTCTTTGTTTCTTTTTACTGTCTGGTACCATTTATTTAATAACCCAACACTATGAAGCATTCAAAGTCTATGCATTATCCTTGAAGATTAATTATCTTTCTACGACAGTTATATATTTTATTATAGTGTAGCGTATAACGGATAGCGTAGAACGGGTCTCCTATTTGGTGAGAAAATACGACCAGCCTTGTACAACCGCGCCACAATTCGCACATTAGTTGTGTCCGGCTTTATATGCCGTTTAAGCGGCACTTTTAAGGGCTTCGTGTATCTCTTCGAACGAGCCAGCTCATTACTTGACAGTGGCCAAATTGCTTGACAGTGGCCAGGCGAGTGTCTTAATACTATCCCATCCATGGGAGAGCCATACTGATCCATATGCTGACGCACTAATTGATGCGGCTCGTCCGTAGTGATACCACGAGCTCACAGAATTCTCAGCGTGAAACGGTACTTGCACTATGTTTCGCAGAATGAGTGAGGTTATCGGAGGCCCTTAAAAGTGCCACTTAACCGGCGTATAAAGCCAGCAACACATACAATGCGCGGATTGTGCCACGCCACAATCGTTGTTCATCGGTGCCGCGTTCTCTTACCATAAAGGAGGCCCACCTGCTTCGTTGTCTGCTATAGCATATCACATATTAGTATTGTATTATTTCTAACACTTTACGTACAATAAGAAGAATGTCTCGTTCGTGTGGACCCATGTAGCAACGATTGATTTCACGGTGGATGGCCGATTTCATCACAAACAAAAGTCAGTGATATTACAAAAATACATATTGCAGCCGTGTGCCGTGCGAATACACTTGCGCAACAAACTGTATCCGACTTTACGAAATTGTCTGACGATATTTAAGATGTTTTTTATGGTACAGCGGAACGGAGCAGGTGGGTCTCCTATATGGTAAGAGAATACTACCGTCCATAAATAACCGTGCCACAGTACGCGCATTGGTTGTGTTGCTGGTTTTTAATACCGCAGCATTTTTAAGGGTCTACGCTATCCTCACTCATTCAGCGAAACACAATAGACAAACCGTTTCATGCATGGCTCTCCCATGGATGACGGGATGTTTCTTAGGATCTAAAAATATAGAAATCGAGTAAGGGTCAATTTACTAGGAGCTAGAAGTTTTCTATAAATCATCGAAGCAACCTCAACATTGATCAAAGTGAGGTCACTGATTGCTTGGTGACGTAATAATAAATAGGCTTTTGTTTGTCCTACTAAGTGATCCCACTAAATATAAAAGTTTAAGTTATTAAATTTCTAATATTGGTATTAAACAATAGTTGTTGCTGGCGGAAGAGTAAGAAGTTAGGATTGCATGGAGATTTTGATGCTAAATCATCAAAAAATTGTACATAAAATAAAATAAATAATTATTTTTGATATATAATAATGTCCAGATAGTTTTGAAATAATTTTGAATTATTTATAGCATTCTCAATGCAAAATCGTTAAGCAAACGAACAAGTGGCTCACCCATTACAGACACCATCAACACCTGCTAGGCCACGGGTGCGGTGTATTTTATTGACAGGGCATGCCTTTTTTAAATACCTCTTCAGACATATAATATCAAAGTGGTATGAAGTGGAAAAATTTGCCTTAATAAAATAAAACTTAAACTTAATTAAACCTATGGGAGAGCCATGCTGAGCATATGCTGACGCACTAATTGGGCCGGCTCGTCCAAAGTGACAGCACAGGCTCACAGAATACTCAGCTTGAAACGGTACTTGCACTGTTTCGCAGAATTAGTGAGATAATCGGAGGCTCTTAAAAATGACGCTTAAGCGGCTTAAAAAACCGGCAAGACAACCAATGCGCGGAGTGTGGCGCGGCTGTTCATGGGCGGCGGTGTTCTCTTACCATATTGGATACCATATATATCTCTTATCAAAATATATCTTTAAAAAAACAAAAAATTTCATTAACACAAGTGTTTACAAATTATAAAATTCCATTTAAAGCATCAACAATAAAATTAAAATGATTCATTCACGGAAAGACATCTCATTCACCTCCAAGTACATCTCACAATAAAAATAAATACATTAGTAAAAAAAATTATCAATTACAGCTCGTATTGTTTAATAAATATTCGAAAACAGGAAAAGGTTGAAACGTCGAGCGATGAATAATGTGTCGTAATATTAATTAGCTGAGTTACCTTGGCGTAGAATTGAGATGTCTGCCGCCATATATCATTGTTTCTCGTGTCCATACGATTACAATATGTTAAATTATATAAATCTTTAAACTGATTTAAAAGTTTTTACGGCCCTTAATACAATATATTATATAATACAATCATTTAACTAACCAAAAAACTACATGTCATTATCTAATTTTCGTTTATTCTAAAGCGGAAAACGGAGCAGGTGGGTTTCCTATATGGTAAGAAAACACCGCTGCCAATGAACAACCGCGCCACAGTCCCTGCATTGGTTGTGTTGTCGACTTATTACACCGCTTAAGCGGCACTTTCAAGGGCCTCCGATATCCTTACTGACTCTGCGAAACACAGTATAAGCACCGTTTCAGATTGAGTAATATTCTATGAGTCCGTGGTATCACTTCAGACGAGCCAGCCAAATTAGTACATCAGCATGGCTCTCCCACAATTAATTAATTATATTATTTAAATTATTAATTTATATATTAAATAATTTATAATCATATTGTATACATATGTATGTATAAATTTTAATGCCACTTTTCACTGTAAATTTATAAATCAAGAACGGGCTCACCAATCCAAACCAAATTTTAGGCTTTGTATGGACTATTTAGTCGATGACTTAGGCCTTAGAGGCTTTCTAGGACTTTTTTCAGTTAACATTTGTCGTTATTTCACATATCAAGTATTATTTTAGATCGCTTAGTGTAATTCAAAATAATTTAAAATAGCACAAGAATCTCATTAAAATCAATTTTTTACAGTAATTAATTTTAATGTAATATTCTTGCCTACTACAAGCTCAGAGAGCGTTGAACTCTTTTCAACCGCTATTGTATTTAACGTTATATAATTTCAGTGGTGCATTTGTATCTTACGTTTTCTTTTCATTTTTATAAAAAAACCTTTATAACAAAAATTATTACTGATACTACTACGTAATATATAAATTTGTAGTAAATTGGTGAAATGGGTAAATGAAAAATGGGCGGGTACTTTGTACTTGGTAATGTACTTACTTATTAAGTACTTACAACAAAATGGGTACTCCATTGCTTACTTTGAAAGTCACTATTACTGTATTTATATTAGTTAAGTATTTTAATCCACCGCTGTGAGAATTGTGTTAAAGCATACGCGGACGCATTAATTGGGGCGGCTCGTCCGAAGTAATACCACAGGCTCATAGAATACTCAGCGTGAAACGGTAGTTGTACTTCAAACGATGCTTCTACTGTGTTTCGCTGAGTAAAAATGCCGCTTAAGTGGCGTAAAAAGCCGGAAACACAGCCAATGCGCAGACTACAGCGCAGTTGTCCTTGGACCGCGGTGTTCTCTTACCATATAGGATATCTATATGGTACCTTGACCATCTGCTTCGTTGTTTACTGTATCATTAAAAACCCATCATATCATTTCTATGATGGAGAAACGAAAAAATATTTCAACAGGAGTTTTTTCCTATTTATAATTAATATACAGCGGGCAACCGCTGGATCCAGATCGCTCAAGATCATAACAGGTGGGCGTCTTTGGGGGAGCCAGCAGTGGACTTGAATAGGCTGATGATGATGATGATGAGGATACAGCTCTCTGTAATAATGTATACAGAATATACAGAAAATATACAGAAGTTTATAATCTGAAGACGCCCATAAAATCTGCGATAAGGTTCTTTAGGAATCCCGCTCGGACTGGTATGAGTCATTTGTAAAAAAATTCAAAGAGACGCGGCCAAGTGACAATTATGGACATACCGACAAAGATATCGCACTCGCAAATTAGCGGGAAATGCGCTTCGCTTATCACTTTTGTCACTGAAAATTTAACCGTAAAATCTTCAGATACAGTATAATTTTAACTGTATATCAATCAAGGAACAAAAATATTTCTTATTGATTTTTACGTAGCAATTAAATTTTAATACTTATGTTAAATGCAAACGAATTTATTTACATTCATATTTGCATTGGTAACTTGACTTCTCTATATAATATTTCTCTTTAGACTTCTTTTGTATTTTTTAAACTTGTTTTTTAAACACTACCGGACGATTTCTAATTAAATTAGTAATTATGTGCTCACTCTTTCTACTGCGTATTATATTTACTCTATCTAGATGAGTTTGGCTGTAATATTATAAATATGTAAATAAATGAACGTACCATAAGCTGAAAATTTAACTGGATTGAATGCATAGTGAGAATCCCAAGGAGCCGAAAGGCTTAAGAGAACAATGAAACTGGTGGTATTCCGTTCTCTCTGCCTACAAAGAGGAATTGATGAGGTCGGGAGAGATCATTGTATTGCCACTTGATAAGATTTTTAGTGAGTATTGTATTCTCGGAATGCCGAGCCCTACACATTGCCGCAGGAAGAATTTAAATGGATTTTCTTACAAAAAGGCTGAATTTTATAAAATCTAATTATACATAGCCGTTGTTGAGAATCCAAAAAAGTCCGTACGTCTCCCTTAATTCGCGGCTTCGCATTCGCGGCCTTGCAAGGGCTAGGAGTGTCGATGAGTGGATGACAGCTTATCCCAGTGAGGTTCTTGCTCGTTTGCCACCGTTTCCGTTAAAAAAGTCACTATTATATTATCCTTAAACTATAATCTTACATAAAAGAATCATATTATCTTAATAAAGTATACTTTACTTAATTTTATTGACGATATAGACTTAGCGATATCGACTAACTAGACAGCGGTTTCCAACAACCTTCAACAATCTTTCCAACAACATCAACCTATTTCAACCACGGAGCCCTTCGGATCCAAGGACAGTTTTCAAGTCCAGAGATGACACTGCGGATAACCATATATACTCGCAGACACCCGGGGTCTGCGAGTAAAAGAAAAACCATCCACAAGACGTTTGTATATTTCGAAATAAATAAAAATCTACGCTAATCTAGTAAACTCTTGTTGCATATATTAACAAGAATTATCTGCATAGGTATGTATCAGTATGTAGTTCATTACTAATATAACAGATTGTGATCAAAAGAGTTGAAAAACTTATGTAAGTTAGCGTTAAATAGAGATATTGCTTCTCGCTGCATTTTTATCGCATTTATTATGGGAAATATAGTGTTCTTTTTAGTAACTGTAGCTGAATTTGATCACAAAACATCATCAAATTTTCAACCGTGGGCGAGCCATGCCGATGCATATGCTGACGCACTAATTGGGACAGCTCGTCCGAAATGATACCACGGCCTCACAGAATACTTATCGTAAAATGGTACTTGAATTGTCTTTTGCAGGGTGAGTGAAGGTATCGGTGACCCTTATAATAACGTTTAAGCGGCGTAAAAAGTCGGCAACAAACCAATGCGCTGACTGTGGCGCAGTTGTCCTTGGGCGGCGGTGTTTTCTTATTATATAGGAGACCCACCTGTTCCATTGTCCACTATACTATAAAAAAACACCAAGAATATAATTTCATCCGTATTATCTTGTCATTGAGGCATTTCGTGCCGCTTAAGCGGCGTAAAAAGCCGGCAACACACCGCTTTCAAAAAAATTTCCTTCGTATTCGTTTGCCACCGATAATATAAAAAAAACACCACTACTCTACAGAATCAGTTGCCGATAGATGTTTTACTTATACGATTTGGGATCCTTAAAACAAAGGTAGCTATCCCTAAAAGGCCAGTAATGCACCTGCGAGAGGCTGATGTCCATGTGCTAAGTGTCCATAGATCGAGGCCTATTTATGGTGGTGAGCCTTTTGTTCAATTGACTCCTGATTTTTTTTAAACAAATAAATGCCACGAAACTGATCAAAATTGAAACGTATCTCGCCACAGGAATAAAAACCTATAAATCAGATAGATATTCAACGTGGCCACAGATAAAATCCAGCTTTACACAAATAAGTGAATTGATGGTGTCGGCCATAATTATTTTGTAACGGAACTACGGGAATTTTATCAGAAGGTCAAGAAACGTTTAATGCGAACGGTAGGGGGCACTGCTGTGCTAACTTGCATGTTATGTAACAATATGCATTCTTGGAATTTCGAAAAAACATCGACACAAAAGATAAAATGTAACCACTACGCGGTTGGCCATGGACGGCGGTGTTCTCCTACCATATGGGAGACCCACCTGCTCCGTTATAGTATAGCGGATACTATAAAAAAATATATAAAAGAGATCATATTGAGAAATACTTTCCCAAAAGTGAAGAAAGCGTTCGTTTTAGATTCGGAGCACATTGTTTATACACTATAATACGTAACATAACATGAATCCCAATTATTGTCACTTTCCTTGGTACGAACGAAAGTTATTTCGAAATATTACGAGCCACTCTCAATTCTCTAGTTCGGTGGTTTACGCATAGTTCAATTGGCATATGGCTTGAGTCACGAAATAGTTATTCGTATTTAAACCAAGTTTATTTAAATATAGCCTCTTAGCTAAGTGTTTTAATAGGTCTGCCACGAAACCAGGTGTATCGGGTTCGTAACTCGTATGATTAAATTTAAAATTTATTCGGTGTCTGGAAGGGCTTGACTGTGGCCGGGCGAGTGTCTATATACGGTCACACCCTTGGGAGAGCCATGCATGCATATGTGGACGCAATAATTAAGGCGGCTCGTCGAAGTGATAGCACGGGCTCACAGAATACTCAACGTGAAACGGTACTTGTATAGTGTTTCGCTGAGTGAATGAGGATATTGGAGGCCCTTAAATATGGTGAGTGGCCCTTGAGTGGCGTAAAAAACCGGCAAAACAACCAATGCGCGGACTGTGGCGCGATTTTCCATGAGCGGCAGTGTTCTCTCACCATATAAGAGACCCA
>DWCF01007304.1:0-10888 GCA_018230265.1 Delias oraia | reverse complement strand
TTAAGCGGCATTTTTAAGGGCCTCCGATATCCTCACTCACTCAGCGAAACACAGTACAAGTACCGTTTCACGTTGAGAATTCTGTGAATTTGTCGTTTTTGTCTGTGAAGTTTCTTAATTCATTTAGATAAATGGTAATTATTATCTAATTACTTTGATACTTATGTAACTTATGTAACTTATGTAACTGTTAACTATGTTTGTCGAAACGGATTTTAGTTTTATCATTTGTTTCGCTTCATTTCACACTTAATACCAAGATAATGATATATTATATATTAAGATATCTCTATAGAACATTGCTATAATAATTACGATGCAACTCTTGGAGCAGATTTTGTTGGCTTAAAATCCTTTTTCCTCGATCAACTTTATGAGCAAATAAGACAAATCATCACAATTGTAGCTTGCCTGTAAAACAATATCATCGCGGTTTTTCTCAAATTTTTTTCATCAAAACTTGTTCCTCGTTAAGGTTTACTTGATACAACAAATTATATTAACGAATCCTTTTATTTAGAATCCAATATGGTCGGACATGAGGCACGAGTTGTCACCGATGTTCACTTCGCTGCGGCTAAAGAAAATTACCGAATTGATGAACATAAACTCGGAGCAGCTAGTGGGAAAGGTTCAGAGAGACTACGTTGACAGTGGCAAATGTGTTAATTTAAAGGTGATGCAATTTCCAGTACATGTGTTTAATGTTTTTTCTAAAAACTGTACGTCCAGTATTTATTTTTTTAGTATAGAGGACAACGGAGCAGGTGGGTCTCTTATTAGGTAAAAAAACACCGCCGTCCATAGACAACCGGGCCACAGACGGCGCATTGTTTGTGTTGCCGGTTTTTTAAGCCACTTAAGTGGCACTTTTAAGGGCCTCCAATATCCTCACTCACTCAGCGAAACACAGTGCAAGCACCGCTACACGCTGAGTATTCTGTGTGCCCGTGGTGTCACTTCGGACGAGCCGGCCCAATTAATACGTCAGCATATGCTTCAACATGGCTCTCACATGGGTGAATATATGTATATGTATATGAGTGTTAAAATGTACAATTTCTATGGATGCTTTAAGAGAAAACGATGAATTATTTTTTATATTTCTTTCATAGCTGAGTTTTACTATATTTGATGATTTAACAAATTTTATATTCTGTAATTTATCTTCTGGGTATAAAACCTAACATTTTTACGGAGTATTATGGCTATGTTTTGACGACGCTTTAAGCTTGCGTATTCAAAATCTATATATGTATATATAAAAAGCCGTGTAAGTTAAACAATTTATAACTCAAGAACAGCTGAAGTGATTTTGCTGGAAATTAGTGTGGCGAGACTTAGAACTAGGAGAAAGACATAGGCTTTATCTGAATATAAAAATGGAGGGTATTGTTTTGCTGGTTTACTGGGCCCATGGATTGCTAGGCTAGGTTGCGTACCGGGCAGGATGACATCTGCCGGTACTACTAGTAGTTATATAAACCTTATCTTATCTTAATTGCTGGTTGTGCCTGCAACTTCGGTGACGTTGCATAAATTGATAACCAAAACTATATTAATAACTAATACTAAAATATATTGTTGAGAACCTCGTAACTAAATGGTTTAATAGGTCTACCATGAAGCGAGAAGTACATGAGGTTCGAATCCCGGTCCGAACAATTATAATTTAATTTATAATTTATTCGGTCTCGGGAAAGGCTTGACAGTGGCCATCTGAGTGTATTATACTGTCATACTCATGGGCGATCCATGCTGAAGCATACGCTTACACACTAATGGGCCGGCTCGTCCGCAGCGATACCACGGGCTCACAGAATACTCAGCGTGAAACGGTATTTGTACTATGTTTCACAGAGTTATTGAAGATATCGCAGGCTCTTAAAAATGCCACTTAAGTGGTGTAAAAAGCCGATAACTCAACCAACGCGCGGACTGAGGCGCGTGTGTTGGGCGGCGGTATTTTCGAACCATATAGGAGACCCACGCGCTCCGTTGTCCGCTATAGAATAAAATATATATGTGTACTAAAAATATGTGTGGTACAGGAAATCTTCTCGATGTATACATCAGACACAGTGGCGTACAGTGTCTTCGGCATACGTGTGAGTGTGCTGAAGGACCAGCTGTCGCCACTATGGACTATTACTAGTCACATGGTGAAATGGACATTCTGGCGTGGTCTGGAATTCACGATGATCTTTTTCGTGCCAGCCGTAGCAGCTTTATTCAGGTACAATAAAATATGTTGATACAGTTTTAATTAATTTATTCTATATATTTCGCAAAGTAAATCTAAATTAGATATCAATTGGATTCCAATTTTAAAATGAATTGCGATTAGTACAAATTGAAGATGTACAAGTTGACACGGCTTCGGAAATAAGTATACACAGAAATCACTCCATCCATTACAAAAACCTCTTGCATTAATATAACGCTGCACTCTTACTGAGTGACATAAATCAATATAACATACTAATAAAACACCCTTAAAGGCTTCGTGAACGATGCTGGTAATATCTGAAACAAGTAGAAAATATTTTTTACAGAATGAAATTCTTCTCGGGACAAGCTACGGAATATATCAAAAAGATTTTCTGGAATGTAGTGGAGGAGCGGAAACACAAGGGCACGACTAACGACAAGGATCTCGTAAACCACCTTTTAAAGTTAAAGGATAATTTAAAGCTGCCCGCGAACTCTGATAGCCGTAAGACATTTATTATTTATTATAAATATTACTTCGCCATAGTTTCAATTTAAGCTTCACTAAAACCCATATTATTCTTCAAACTCTACCTCTAATCTAACTCTGTTACAAATTTGTCCTATTCTAGTGCAGGTTTGAGAAAATGATTCAGAAAAGCCTCTAACTAGAGTACAGGGAAAATACCGTAATGTTAAGTGATTAAGTGATACGTCATTTCCGTCTGTTTTATTATTATTTTCCTTAAAAAAAGTACGTAAGTAATTAATAAAATAAAATAATAAAAATAACTGCACAAATAATATTTACATTGGCATGTGCCAATTGATTTCTGATGTGCCGCGCATGTGCGCGGCACATCAGAAACAATGCGCGGCCTATGGCGCGATTGTCAATGGGCGGCGGTGTTCTCTTACCATAAAAGTGGCTCAATTGCTCCATTGTACACTATACCATAAAAAAGAAGGGAATCTTAGATCTCTTGTTCATCATTTCAGCCGTAAGACGTCCACTGCTGGACATAGGCCTCCTCCTTGGACCTCCATGTATATCTTATGGAGGTGACATACATCCACCGTCTTCCGGTGACCTTTACAAGGTCGTCTGTCCACCTTGTGGGTAGCCGTCCCACGCTGCGCTTGCCGGTCCGTGCTCCCCACTCTAACACTTTTCAGCCCATCAGCCATCTTCTCTACGTGCGATGAGGCCTGCATATTACCACTTTAGCTTGCTAATTCGGCGGGCTGTGTCGGTAGCTTTCTAATGTTTAGTTCTCCTGTATGTTGTTTCAATTTAATATCACACATTTTCCGTTTCTCAGAATTAGCCGACAACTTAATGTTGGCTCAGGCTGCAGTATTTATTCTTGGGTCGGTGGAAACTTCATCAACAACGCTTTCCTACTGTCTCCACGAACTGGCATACCACCCTAAAGAACAGGTATTTCATTAACTAAACTAAAGTATTTGAGACGTTAAGACTCAAATTAACTTTAGAAAGTGATTACTTCAAAGCTATTTGAAACTAAAGACGGCTTTTTGTTGTGCATTTAGAGACACATACGTGAAATTAAATATTTTGTTATACCTAATACTGAAAGTTCGTAGATTTCGAAAACAATGGTCTTCTTAGTTTTCAAAATGTTTTTAGTTCCCATTTGATATTTTACAATAGTTTTTATATTTCATGTTTTTTACAGGAAATATTATTTAAAGAAATCGACGAAGCTTATAAGCGTACGGGAAAATCTATTCTTGAGTATGATGAACTCATGGAGCTAAAATATTTATCTGGTTGTCTAAGAGGTTTGTTTTTCCTTAACATTTGCATTTTCCTTATAACGTTGAATTTGAGTTTAGTCATGATCTTATTAACACGATTGGTAAATAATACGACAAAACAAGGAAGTTTTACTAGTAAGTGCTTAAAACTTGAAACAAAAAGTTTTAATATACTTTTCTAAAACCAAGTTAAGATTTGATTATGTTGTTATGACATCAAAGTGAAGCTTAAATCAGATTCGCTGAGTGGATGAAGATATCGGAGGCCCGTGAAATTAAATCGCTCAAACGGCGTAAAAAACCGGCAACACAACCAAAGCATGGATCGTGGCGCGGTTTTTCACGGGTGGCGGTGATCTATTACCACAAAGAAGACCCTGCTCTGTTGTCCGCTATTATATAACACAGTAATAAATATATACACTTTGATAAAATTAGTTCTAAATATTTTTTATTTTCAACAGAAACTTTGCGAAAACACCCACCAGTGGCCTTTATAGATAGAATATGTAGTAAGAAATATATGCTGGCCGAAGACGTGATTATAGAAAAGGGTACGCCGGTGTTCGTGAACGTATTGGCCCTACATTATGATGAGAAAAACTTCCCAAAGCCATACGAATGGAAGCCTGAAAGGTTTACAGACGCCTCTGATAGTGATAACGTACAGTTCACCTTTATGCCATTTGGAGAAGGACCTCGATTTTGTATAGGTAACTTGTTGACTTATTTTACCCGCAACGCAAGAAATCATTAAATACTCTGAATCCATCTAATTTTAATAATAAATAATGGTTACGGTATTATTACTCTGCCCTGCCCTACTCTGCCCTGTCCTACTCTGCCCTGTCCTAGTCTGCCCTGCCCTACTCTGCCCTGCCAACAACCGACGCTGTATATATATTCTATACATTGTTTTAAATTGGTTAACGTTACTAAAACGTTAATAAAATATCAATAAATTAATGTGATACACAAATTTTATCTTTTTTAGTCTTTCAATATATTTTTTAATAGTATATCGGACAGCGGAGCAGGTCAAGGTCTATAACAATAATATATCTATGATAATAAGAGAACACCGCCGGCTACGGACAACCGCGCTTCAATCCGTGCGTTGGTTTTGTAGCCGGCTTTTTACGCCAGTTAAGCGCCATTTTGAAGGGCCCCGATATCCTCACTCATTCAGTAAACACAGTATAAATACCGTTTTACGTGGAGCATTTTGTGATTTATATTTTTACCATATATTTTAAATTTTAGTTCAATAAGTTATATAATGCTAATATTTATTAAATATTTCAGGAAAACGATATGGAATGATGCAAATGCGAACAGCTCTGGCTCAACTTGTGCATAAATATAAATTGGAACCGTCAGTGCCTTATGAAGTACCAAGCGATCCTTACAGTGTTGTTCTTGCACCTGCTGATGGTGGAAGTGTCAAGTTTGTACCTCGATAGAGATATCGCTAATAAATAAACATAATTAACAGCATTTACTTCCCCTTGCGTAATAATGTAAACTTTAATTTAAATTATTTATTCCCTAAATAAATATTATCTTTTCCAGTAAAAATTCTATAGTATTTTATTTTAAATAAAGACAACTGGTAGACTTAAGTTTGAATAAAATTGGGCATTGAAAAGTGTCGACGAGTTTTAGGGTCATTTACTTATAGGTCTCATTTTACTTGTATTTTTAGTAGATTATATGATATTTAATATAATAATAAAGTTTAAGTTAAATAATATATATTAGACTAGATTTCTTAAGGATCGTAAATAAAATTAAATACGCCAATATGTTGATCTAAAAATAGAAATTTTATTAAATTTACTTACGTTACATAAAATACATAACATAGCTCACCAAAAAGTAGATGAACGACATTTAAAATTAATTATTTTAAATTTACAATCAATAACATCAATTATATTATCTATTTTTACACTTCTTAAATAATCTGTATTTTTTGTGATGTCTGTCATATGTTCTTCGTTTCTTTACTAGCCAACTATATTAAAAATATCAAAGAAATATATTGTATAAATATTTAATACCTGTTCGGAAATAATAATGTTTAAAATAATAGTAGTAAACCCGTGGGAGAACCATGCTGAAGCATACGATGACGCACTAATTGTGCCGGCGGGCCCGAAGTGTTACCACGGGCTCACAGAATACTCACGTGAAATGGTGGTTGTACTTGAAACGGTGCTTTTACTGTGTTTCGCTGTGAGTGAGGATATTTAAGGCCCTTAAACAATGCCGCTTAAGTGGCAAAAAGCCGGCAACACATCCAATGCGCGGACTATGACAAGGTTCTTTATGGGCGGCGGTGTTCTCTTACTATATAGGAGCCTCACCTTCTCTGTTGTCCGCTATATTATAAAACATCCTTTTTTTGTACGATACTACAAAGCTCATTTCGCATATATTGCTTTATAATCGTGACAGGCGCAAGTATTTATATGTGAACAAATTAATTTTTTTTTTTTTTAATTCTTATTTTTATTTGTTTATTTTATGAAAAGTTATTCATCCGTTTATAATGTTTGCTTATTTGTAATTAACTTACACTAAGTCTTTTAAAACTTTCCTATAAAGTTTTATCTTACGAAATATACTTTATAGGCCTCCGTTAAATTATCATAATTTGTCAATATCGATACTGGGCCAGTATATACATATCTCAATTTAATATTGTGTTATTCTCAGCTGCTTGTTATATATTCAAACGACGTTGTAGAAATTTTGGGTAGTAGTTTTTTTTTATTTTATTATATTTAATATATATTTAAATCGTATTAAAATTCATATGACTTAGAAAGAAAAATTATGATTTCTTTATACATATATTTTATATAAAAAAACAAACTATTACATAATTCAATAAACGTTGGTTCTAATAAAATTTTATCGCTTTTAGAATCTAAATCGAAGTATTATGTGTATATAGATATTCTGAAATAGTTTTATCTATCATAATTCAAATTAGAAACAAATTATATATTCAGTATCTATTTTTAAAAAATCCGCAAATACCTATTACGCATTAAGTTGTGTTTTATTGTTATTTATCACAGGTTGGAGAGCCATAATATAGCATATGCGGATGCACTTACTGTGCCAGCTCGTCCGAGGTGATACCACAGGTTCTCAGAATATTCAGCGTGAAAAAGTTCCGCTTCAGAGCAGAAAAAGCCGGCAACACAACCAATGCGAGGACTCTGGCTGCGGTTGTCCAAGGGCAGCGGTGTTCTCTTACCATATAGGAGACCTACCTACTCCGTTGTCCGCTATACCATAAAAAATAGTTTTATTATTACTCTATTATTAAAATATAATTTTAAAATGTTATTTTAATATTACTGTGCTAGTTTATAACAAAACGTTATTTTCTTTAAGCTACGTAACATTTCTAAATAGTTTTACGTTTACCTAATATTTTTAGTAAAAAAATCTAAATGAAATGAGTTTTTTTCTATATACTACAATGATAACAACGCGACCCAAAAAAATAATTTTACAATTTCTTTGAACCTTTATCGATCTTACAACATGTTACGAAAACTTAATTGTAATGCTGTGAATATCTACGAATGAGGTAAAATTGATTAGTAGATATGTTTAGATAGATTAGTATGAGATAATGTTTCTCTTGGTCTGCTGGTCTATTATAAATGGGCATTTTTAAGATCATTTAATTTTTATCATGCTTGTTTCTTTTACAATAGTAGTTTTTCACGGGATATTTTTTTATTTAGAAACCATATCACATACGTTGGATCAGCCTGTGTAAATTAATTTAAGTTAATTAATGAAGCGAAGTTAATAAAATAATTTTTCTTGATGAAACTTGCACTAATTAAATAGATGAGCGAATATATTTAGTTTATAATTGTGATGAAATGTTGAGAGTTTACACTGCAAAGTTGACATTTCCGAACCGAGCGTGTGCACGGCTAAAACTTGTAAAGGAATTGTCACGTCTCGATAGCACTTATAATAAAATTTATTTATATTGAAGTATTGCTTGCTGAATTTATTTGCAATACTCTACTACGTCCGTTCTTGTTGTCTATAAATAATTCTGAAAGATTTATGCTAATATCTCAATTCGAATTCTTTTTCTGTAATTTTTTTACTGACAATATTTTCATCCGTTGCAGTTTTTGTTCTGTTCCCTCCAGGTTTATTGCCGCATAAGAATATTGTAATGTGTTTTTTAATCTCGTTAAACAAAATTTGTTGTTGTCTCTGTTGTTATAATATCCAAATGTTATAAAATATCAACAAATGTGTCTTTAACTGGCGTACAAAATCTTTAAATATATTCTTATGGACGTAAAATAAGAAACAGATGATATGATTTGTTTTAATAATATAGGGGACAACGGAACAGGCGAGTCTCCTATATTTTAAGAGAATTCCGCGCATTGGTTGTGTTGCCGGATTTTTACGTCACTAAAGCGGCATTTTTAAGAGCCTCTGATATCCTCAGTCACTCAGCAAAAGACAGTACAAATACCGTTTCACGTTGAGTATTTGTGAGCCTGTGGTCACCTCGAACAAGCCGGTCCATTTAGTGAGTCCGCATATACTTCAGCATAGCTCTCCCATGGGTGTGACAGTATTAAGACTGTTGCCCGGCCACTGTCAAGCCCTTCCAGAGGCCGAATAAATTATAAATTAAATTATAACTGTCCGGACCGGGATTCGAACCCGATACCTCTCGCTTCATGGTAGACCTATTAAACCACTTACTACGAAGTTCTTACAAATGTTATAGAAATATAATACCACATGTTGTTTCGTATAACAAATATAAATAGATTTATTGAAACTGAGAATTTCTCGATCGAGTCAATGTGTCAACCATTTTACAATAACATACAAGATGGTTCATAAAGTTTAATGCGAGTGGTGTGAATACTTATTACATACTCTAAATATGGATATGGCAGCTTGTTAAAGATGATGTATATAAGTTTTTCGCATAAATAAGTCATCAAAAAATCTGATAATTATACAACAAAATTTCAGTAGAGCCGGTCTCGGTGTGGCCTCAAGTTAAAATAATTGTGGAGGCTGGTAAGTGGCAACTATTTCAATTCAAAATACGCCACGGGGCGTGCCTGATGCGTTCGTATTGAATTCTCGCAGTGTCTTTTGGTATATGGTGCGGACTTTTTAAATTATGGTGAGCTGTTTTTATTGTTTAGAATAGTAGGGAACATCAATTTATTATATTAATCAATTTATTGTTTAAAATAATAAAATATGAATACATAAATTCAGAACTGACATAAATTGTGAGTTCTTAAAATTAGCAATAATTAAATTAAATAGAAACCTATAAAGCAACAGTCTTTTTAAAGTAATATCAGATATTACAACCTTTATAGCAAACTAGGTAACTACATATTTAGATAGAAGTAAATAATTTATACACGATTAACTAAGACTTACTTAATCCTTGGCGAAAAGTTTATTAATTAATTCTTACATAAGCACTATTCTACTTACCTAAAGTGTGTTATATATTAAATATTGTAATTATAATATTGCGCTATAATGTTATTAGCTTAAAACCAGAATTTTATTTAGATCAATGTCGCTTTTTGGATTGGCTGCCCTTGATATCCAGTCTTTTTTCTTCACAGCTGTTAAAATTTGTTCTTATTTATACTACATGGATGTTATTACAACACCTAGTCTGTGCTAGTAACAACAATAGTATTATGTGATTAAATGTAGCTTCGTAGCTTAGTGGTGTTAAAAGTGTACAATTAAGTGAGAGGTATCGGGTTTGAATCTCGACCCTGATAATTATAATTAAATTTATAATTTATTCGGCCTCTGGTAGGGCTTGACAGTGGCCGGACGAGTGTGTTTATACAGTCACGTGAAACAGCCATGCTGAAGCATATGCTGACGCACTAATTTGGCCGGCTCGTCCGAAGTGATACCACAGGCTCACAGGAACTCAGCGTAAAACGGTACTTGTACTGCGTTTCGCAGAGTGAGTGAGGATATAGGAGGCCCTTAAATGTGCCGCTTAAGCGGCCGAAAAAACCGGCAACACACTCAATTCACGCAGTGTGGCGCGGTTGTTCACGGGCGGCGATGTTATCTTATCATATAGGTGACCCACCTGTTCCATTGTCTACCATAGAAATAAATGTAAAGGTAACTTCCAGAGAGCATAATATGTAAATACTCAAAATCATTAATTTTTTTATTTGTTTGTTGATATTGAGTCCACTTAGAAATAGTTTTCAATTATGTAAATAGTTTAGGGCGATTTTATCAGTAATTAAATTTGACATATAAGGAATTCTTCACATTACGAGGCTGCGATGTCTCTTAGATTTCAGATACATTTTAAATGCTTAATTAATGCTGGTTGATGAGGAACACTGGTTGATGTGTGTTCCAATTTAACAACTTAAAAACCGACAATAATTTTTTTGAATCAATTTTCTATTCAGTGCAAATATATGAATAAAATATATTTTGAATGATTAAGAAAATCGAAATAAGGCAGGTTCAAAATAAAAAGATTATTGTTTTGCCACCATTTTTTTATATCCGTTTTTATCAATATTCTGTATCGCAAATTGAGATGATCGCTGTTGGATATAGCTAAGAACATAGATTCATAAATAATACATTACAAACATTACAAATTAATATTAATACATCCGCTTAGTGCGTTTTGAATATTTAGTTTGTTATAATTTAAAAATTGTTTCAATAATATTTTTATAAACGTAATTAAATATAACTAGAACGACCATATCTGAAAAAGATAATTGAGAAGAATAATAAATTTGATAAAATCCTTCAGCTATGTAGACCGGTTATAATACAGTCATTTTAAACTTAA
>DWCF01007303.1:0-10892 GCA_018230265.1 Delias oraia | reverse complement strand
GGAAAACGCAGAGTGGGACGTCCCGCCACACGATGGAAAGACGATCTAACAAAGGTCGCGGGCAACCGCTGGATCAAGATCGTAATAGGTGGGCGTCTTTGGGGAGGCCTATCTCCAGCAGTGGACTTGATGGGCTGATTATGATGACGCTTGCGAAATTGTGACTACCATTGCATTGTTTTCAGGACTGGTGGACCAAATCAAGATATTCTAACTATTACCGTGCTTGGAATCGTGTAGTTTCCTCCTGGCTTCGTGATTACATTTTTCGCCCAATAGTTCCTTTCACTGGACGTCCTCTAGCTTACGTGGCCGTGTTTTTCGTAAGTATACCTATCTATTTCATATTATCATTTAAGATGTAATAATTTAACTAAAATGGGGATAGATAGCTATTTTATATACGAGAATACATTATATAATAACGACTTAATTCAGTTTTTTGTGTGAAACTAAACTTGCGTCATGTACAGTGGCGTAACGTTATCGTTCAAGGCCCGTGGCAAATTCATTGGACAGGTCCAATGCCCTATCCTCCCCATTACCAATATAAAGAAGCTGAACTAACAATAATAGTACTCGCAGGAGGCGCCCTTGGGCCCGTCGCGGTCGTAAAACTAATCTCTCGGCGAGCCTACGGCTCGCCCCAAAGTCCGCGAGAAGTTGTAGAGGCCTTATGCCGACAGCAATAGTCATTTCAAAAAAAAAGAAGACACATCCGCCCCGATTAGACAAAGGCGCCCAACACACCGAAGGCCGCTTTATGTGTTACACGATCCGGATGATGAAATCACCCAAGCAAACAATCAGCTGCTAGCCTCCATAGACGAAAAAAAATAAACAGATGGTACCGCGTTAAAAGAGGCGGAGGCGAGCACCGATATATGTCGCAAAGCCAACTCCGATGAGCTTCCAACCGGCCGCTCAGGTGGCTAACGGTGCCGCGACGGCCCAAGCTAAGGTTCGTGTCTCGCAGGAAACGCCCTTGTGCTAGTCGCGGCACAAATCCGATTCTGGGCAAGACTACGGCTTGCCCCAAAAGTCCACGAGAAGCTGTGAAGGTCTTATGCCGACAGCGTTGATTCATTAATGTTAGCATCAACGTTATCATTTCAAAAAAAGCAACAGACACATTCGCTCGCTGGCTCTTGGAGAGTGAACATCTAGTTTATTGTGAAATGATCAAGTGTATTAATTATATTCTCAATATAATTTTGATTAAAGATAATATTATCTGGCTAGTTATTTAAATTATTAATCTAATTACGTCACTTAATTTAACTATATTACTTTACTATAAATTAGTTATCTAGTTACAAACGGGAAATATGTCGGTAATCGCCGTCAAGTGTGACCACCTGATTGATGTCTGCCTAAAATGGGGAGACCGCCATAATAAAAAGATGATGATGTATGAATGTGTGATGTATGTATATGTATGTATGAATGTTTGATAACTGTTATGTGTAGTGTTTTACTTATGTTTATTTATGTGTAAATAATTCTCCAACATATATAATTTTATCGTATATATTTAAGTATTATAATTTTTAATATAATATTTATTTGTATTATATTTCATGATCACATAACAAAACCATCCACTAAAGTTATTGCATACTTAGTATACATTGAACTTAAAATAAATTGATAATAATATAAAGAATGTATTATATAGACCGTTGTATATCATGAAATGAATAAATAGTAATGAATTAATTGAATTACAATAATTATATTGTTTTTTATATCATAATATTCAATTAAAAATCGATCAACTTTAAAATTGTAATGAGACTAGTATATTACTTGTACAATTCTTAATTTTATTGATTTCGCGTGATGCGTGCAAACGATATTAAAATACTAACAAAACTAAAAGTTGACATTAATCTAAATAGTACTTATATATAGCTATTGCTAATAATATTTTTCAATTAAAATTGGAAAATACAAAACAAACGTTGAATCGATCATTGTTGAAAATACGTTTTAAAAGCTTTCATTTCAACGTAGTTTTTTGTAGGTATATGTCTGTATGAACGAAAGGTTAATTCAAATTCTGGTAATAAAGAAATAAAATTCTAGTAAATAAATATAAATGAATGAACTTATTTTAAATTATTTTTCAAAATATAAAAAGTGATAAATGAGATTATAAAAAATCTAAATTATTTAAAATAACCGTAAATAAATATATATTTTTTCTACTGAATTTAGCAAACTATGCGAGTAAAACTTCTCGGGTCAATTGCGCATAATTCGGCATATAACACTAAAGAATTGCATATTCTGTATAATTGGAGAGCTGGCAATATTGACCGTACCCATTATAAAATATAAACAATAATACGCACTATTCACTAATGAAAACAATAAAATATTGTCCTCGTTACGTTATGTAAAATTATAAATGTTTTTCAAATGTATAGGTACATAGTTCTTTCATCTTGTAGTTGGTTATTTCTCATCGTAATAATTGATATTATTAAAAAAAAATTGGTTGATTTTAAAATATCTTTATTGAGTCATAAAAAGTACACGTTTTACATAATTATTAACAAAATCACAATAACATTTTTTGTTGTATAGTCACTTAATATGTAGTTAATTATATAGTAATAGTTCAATAACACAAGTTAATAATAAAGCTGATATATGGCTGACCCTTTTTTGAGCAAGACTAAGGTTAGCTTCTAAAAATTTCATCAGTTTCTTGTTGAGTGTATGTGAGTCTAGATATTAGTAATAATTATATAACATATAATAAAACTCTTTCAACTTCCAATATGAAAAGAGTCAAAATAATACAGAAATACTATATGATACTTACTTAATAGAGATATTGAGTTTTTTTTTCATTTGAGTTAAAATAACTTTGTATTCAATAATGATTCCTATTTAAATTATTGTTATATTAAAACAATAAGATTAGTCATTGAACATTTTATAAGAATCGGATATTACAAAGATCCCTAAAATTTCATCAGTGATAACTACTGTTTACAATATAATAAACATTTCAAACCAAATTTAATTTATAATAGCTATTGAATTTGGGAGTACTATTGCTGGCCATAAGTATGCTTGCAACTGTACCCGAAAAGAAACCGGGAAAAACACCGCGTGCGCGTATAATTGTTATTGATTGAAAGCTAATCGCCGCGCCGCTTGTGCAGAGTGCAAAATGAAGTTATATTTAAAATTTAAATATACAATGACTAGTAGTAAATAAATAAGAAAATTTGGAAACTATTTGTTATATATGTATGTTGAAGACTAGATAATAATTTTGAATAAGAATAATTTATTATAATAATAATAAGCATAATTTATTACTCTAACAATAGTCCTAATGGATAAAAATATTGTCTCCAAACATGGTGCACAAAATTATATAAATTATCTACAATATAATTATTAATGAATTTTTTTCTTATTTGGTAATTTAAATAACATCTCTAAATTGTTATTCACAGTGCAAAAACTTTTAAATATATTAAAACCAATTATTATATTGAATCAGTTTTAAAATGTTCACAGCCATAAAGGTCTCAATAAAATAAAGTATTTTCTACTGTATTACATTGTTGTGAAATTTATCAATAAGTTTTACATATAAGGCATTTTGTGAAATCATCATTATATTCATTTACTTTCTTTTGTCAATTCAAGTTCAAATGACTTCACAACCATTTATATTTTTAGTATCAAACTATCATAACTTTAATGATTCTTTCTATATCCGATCTACACATCGGGCAACTCGAAATATCTTTCTTGCAGCAATTCTGACAGCAACACATGTGACCGCAAGGCACAAATACTACCTGAGGCTTACATTCCATACATATAACACATTCAGAATCATCTGATACATTATCTTCTTCTTGATTAAATTCTCCCATACAGCTATCTTGAGATGACACTGGTGGTGCACTTGGATTCCATTTGTTGATAGGAATAGACTCATTTCCATTCTTATTAAGAACATAACTATTGATAGCCTTAAGAATGTTTTCTCGATCCAAACTCAATGATACTCCACAATCTTTTAGCTCATGATCAGTTATATTAATTAAGGATTTTTCTGAAAATATGAATTTTGCCAAAAAAGGTAGGCAATGTATAACACCTTCCTCTAGTAGATAATTTGCAAGTAGTGGATCCAATGTTTTCCCAACACTTAGTAATGTTTGTGGAGCACAATCTATCAACCTTTTATAGCTTCGCAACCAAAAATCTGTTTTAATATCACTTTCATGTTCTGCTTCATGTAAAGTAGCAACCAATTGCCTTCTTCTTTTATTTTTCTGAATAAAAAGGTCATCTAGTAAACCAACCAAATGTTTTCGTTGTTGAAGGAGTTCATTATAATTGTCAATAATATTAATTTTCTTTCGTTCTTGTTCAATAGTACTTATCTTAGCTAAATGGGATGAAACTAAAGATATTTCTTGGTTCAGACTCCAGCTTCTAGAGTCAACTTGGTCCAGTAGTGATGAGACCAGGGCTTTCTGTACATCTTGATCTTCCAAAAGTTGCTGTACTAGTCCTTCTCGTAGGTGATCTTTTGCACAAAGTAATTCTTCTAACTTTCCATCTACTTCAATGAAACTTTGTTTAACATTATCTACATTATCTTTGTAATACTTCATGTAATTTCGAACGGAACAGTTTTCCTCTAATAGTTGTTGCATTGTTTTTAATATGTCACTTCTTTTGATGTTGTCATAGTTCTGTCTGGTTATCTCTAATAAACGATCATGTTCTAATTGCTCATGTGCCACTTGTTGTTGAATAATTTCAGGCTTAAGCTTATCATATCCAATTAAATTTTTAATTAAGCATTCTATGTTTTGCTCTTCTTTTTGAATATAACTCAATAATTTCTGCCTTTCTAGTTCTCTACCTTCATGCACTCTAGCTATTTCTATATCTAAATTTACTTGTTCTTGTAAAATATTTGACAAGAATTTTTCTCTTTGAGCCTGATTAGCTTTATGAATTTTATTTTCCTTTTGTTGTTGTTCTTGTTCTGCTTCTTCCCAAGTTATCCTAGGCTTGTTGAAGAAATCAATTGCATGATTTGAACTGTAAGCTGGCAAAATATTATTATGTTCTTCAGACAGGGGTGGAAAATATTCAACATTTGCTTGAAAACAAAGATATTTCATTATTTCTTTGGTACCTTTAACAGTAACTTCATAGGGTGGAAAACGAAATTGTTCACAATCCAATTCTATTAAAAATAAGTTTGAAGCATGACAGAGTTCTATACAAAGTTCAGTCATATCCTTGTTATCTATAATAATAAACTTTTCTAGGCTTTTCAAATTTCCCAAACTAGGATTTATTTCTTTTAAATTATTACTTGAGATATCTAATATTTTGAGGGACTGTAGAAATTTAATTTCATCTGGTATATAGTTAAGACTGTTGTCTTTAAGATAAAGTTCTGTAAGACTTAAAAGAAAGCGAATATTTTTAGGTATTTGTATAAAATTATTTTTGCTCAAATCCAATGTTCTTATCAAATGAAGGTCTGATAATTGACCACCTTCCTCCAGAGATTTTAACTTATTATTTTGTAGATAAAGATGATCTTTGCGATAAACTTTACATATTGAGAACATTCCTGTAGGCAAGAATCGCAAATTACATCCTGATAAATCAAATACAGGTTCAGGTGATTCTTTCGCAATATAAAGCTTTCTGTCTAAAATTGCACGACATTCTTGCGAGTTATGGGTGTGCCGGGTAAACATGATTATTGTCCGATTAACTCCTGACGCAGCACAACCCATAAATGACCTTTTTTTTAAGTGGTTGAATATTTAATAAGTAGATTAAAGGAAATAGTGTGTCACCTATCAATTATCATTTCCTTGTTTCATAATTCATTTCTGTACCTACACTATAACCATTAATTCTTCACAGGCATAACTGTTTGATATCTTTGTATACTTTTATGAAGTAATAACATTAACTTGACAATTAATTAAAACAAAAATTTTCATATTTCAAATAAATATAAAATTCATAACAATCACGGAAATGTCAAAAATATTGACTAATCTTACTAGTTACTGTGCTTACAAATGTCAAAAGAAAACTATAAATTAACCTGTAAGTAAACAGTCTGTGGAAATGTTTGTCTACCCTTATCAATGTTGTATAGTCAAATGTTTGTCTTTGATTCATGATTTGATTGATACAAATTATTTGATTTTTATTATCTCCCTTGGATCCTTGCTCAAATCTTCTTCTTTTTACTTTTTGGCTTCTGTGAATAGTGGTCACAATTTTACCAATGTGCTCGAGTCTCTATCGCTTTTTAGGTAAATGTCATTACTCATTCTTCTGACACTGGCAAATTGAGCTCGCTAGTCACAGAAGCCAAAATCCAAGATCAGGAATATTCTTTAAACTTAAAAAGCATAAAGAAAATGGCAAGACATCATAAAAATTAATTAAACATTATAATTTATGATAAATATATAATTATTGGAAATTAATCAAATTAAACCCTGCATGGGTTTAAACTGCAACTGTTTACTTGTCATTTCTTCGATAATCTCTATCTTTTGAATACATAATAAATTTTGGAGATTATCCCGGACGATATGATGTAGTGTATGCACACAAATAAATAGAATAAACATTAATGTTTAAATTTTTTATTTGATCATCCGATTATAACTAATATACAAATAATTATCTATTAGGTAAATAAAATTGTTTTAATTGCTGGTGACTTTGCTCCTGATGTTCATAATTTGGTATGTGAAGCCATCGTTGTTCGTTTAAATATAATTCATTTTTGTATGGCATATCTCCCTTAAACAAAGTACGTAGTCTACCAGTATTATTCATATTGTTAATTTTTATTGGAGCGTATTGAATATTATCCTTATAAGATGCAACGTTATTACTGTATTGGTTGATTTTATGACCTTCCTTATCTGAGTTGGGATATTGTGAATCACTTCCACTATCGTCATATATATTTTCTTTGTTCTTTATTGTAAGTATGTCTTCATTTATAAATTTATATATAGGTAGCTTCGGCCATTCATTATTAAAAGCTTCATTTATATTTGTTTTAATGTGTACAGGATTACCCATTTTATAATAATAATCATTTAATTTTATTTGGTCATAGTCAAATTTTCTGGCATCTGTTGGGTTCATTTCACTATTTATAACACTAGAAAATCTATGTAATAATCCCTGCAGCTCTTTATTTTTATCGTTCTCTTGATTAAGCATGCCATCGGGGATAGAATAAGTATTTATCTCTTGAGTAACTCCAAATCCTGGTACAGACAATGAAGGCATACCGGTTTTTTTCGCTTCACTAAAATCAAGCTTGTCAGTGTTTAGGTCATTCAAGTTATAAGTTTGTGCATTGGCTAGATTTATCACCAGAGCTTTACCTTGATGGTATCCAATTCCGCGTCCTTGAAAAGGTTTGTTTTTATTGGTTTTCGTTTTAGTGACTGGTGACTTAGAAGAGTCATCCAAGAACAAATCTGAATCTGCGTCGCAATACATTTTATTCAATTTTTGGATATCCTTTTGCGATAAACCAGTCCTTTGACCAATAGTAGTACCAAGCTGAAATACGAAAATATCTGTTAAAAGATATATATTTATAGATACTAAATTTGTGTCCCTACTTAAAAATACAATATGTTTTTGGTAAGTAGTAATTATAAGTAGTTTTGATACACAAAAGTTAAGGAAAAACTCTTACCTTCTTAGGAACTAGTGTGTCCTGTCCATTAGCAGAAAAAGCTTTTCGACTATAGTGTAATACACTGTCATAATCGTATCCCACTCCGAAATCGGACACCGCAAAGGAATTATACTTCCGGAAATTGTGTCGCGTAGCTAAAATTAAATGAAGAACTGAATAAGGGTAATTGAACAAGAGACATCAAAAATATTGATTGAATATTTATTTGTTCTGAAAAAGTATGTAGTTTCGCAATAAATGTCCCTCATTTGAGAGAGAGAGCCAGAGGCAGAGATAGCTTAGCGATAAGGCTAAAACGACTCAAAAGGAAATGAAATCACTATTATTTAGTTTGCTAAGTATTCACTACTGCGTGAACCATAAAAGTGAAAAGCACTATTAACGTACGGCTGGAACTAGGAACGAATTAATATTCTACACATTTTCAGCATAGATAGGCTGTTGATGGCATGGTAACCCACATCAAGAAACATTAATATTCGTTCCGTTATAACACCTCTATAATTGAATATACCTACCTACCTATTGTTTAAAGACAATGCTACCTTGAATGATGTTTTCCCATAACACGTCGATATAATCATCTCGGTCGGGGCTACTTTGCATGTGGTAGAATCCAAGTGCATGGAGGATTTCGTGGACGACAGTTCCATGACGAAAACAGCCACGACCAACAGGATGGCGGCCAGATAAGTTCAGAACTTGGTAACCACCCTGATAACCAACTTGGGAGAAGCATCCCCTTCTGCTTCCCTGTAATTATAGCCGCAAGATATAAATTTGTCAGTGTGCCGTATGCCTGTTTGTAGATTCGTAAACGAGTGAAATCGATAATAATGCTGTTTCATTTGCCGACGTGATACAGTGTCCCTTTAAGAGAAAATTTTATGAGAATGAAATCCTTGTGATTTTGTGGAGTTCAATGATTATTGAATTTAAATTAAAAATATATATATAATTGCGTATATCATGATGATGATATAATTACGTATAAAACAATTATGGGGTTCTTTACTTCTTCAAAAAAATATATTGTTTACTTGATGGCCTATGAACACATTCATAAAAGTTTTTTTTACCTGTATAACAACAGCGTCTCGATCACCTTTTTTATACGGCGTGAACTTTACGCAAGAAACACGAGCTAAGTCATCTAAACCATCTTGAATTGCTTGTACTTGCCCAAGATCTGCAATATATCATTAGGTATATGTTTTTCAGTATGAAATGAAAATATGGTTTTTTTTGTAAATTTATTTGTTTATATATCTATATGAGAGTAATAAAACTTACTAAAATGTTCTCTTTGTATGAAGTAAATGACTTCATTGTTCGGCCAGCGTTTGGTGCTGTCAGTTAGTCCATTTCGCGCAAGACCCTCAACCACGTTGGCCATGATCATGCGCCTCTGACGGTCGTTCAAGATGAGATCACCTTCGAATTTTCCACTTTCCTCCCAAGCATTGTCTATTGCTTCGTCTTCATCAAAGTCAGCTTCAGGATCCTTGCCTGGACAATACAACTCAACATTTTAAAATTTAAATTAAAATGTTTAACTCGTTATTATTGATACTTATTAACTTTACGATACATATATTAAAGAAATAAAATATAAACTCTATGTTTATTTTTCTTATTATGTTTTTATATAAGTAGACTCTATTAACAATAGAAAAAGTTTGAAAAAGTTAACAATTCTACAGTCGTACTAAAGTAGCCACTTACTTTTAAGATTTTGATCCAAACGCGATGTTTCTTGTAAAAAATTCGCAAAATCCTCTATTTCACTTTGTGACATAGATCCACACTTCACAATAAAACAACACAAAACAATAAAAAAACGTATGAACTTCATTGTCCTATAAATTACAGTAACGATTTTTTGTGTTCTTTAAAAACTGTGTCATATTAACGGTACATGTATATTTGGCAAAAATGCACAGTACGAGGAAATTTTTGCCAACAAAACCCATCGAGGTAGGTCTGGGGTTATTATAGCTTTAGAGACAACCATTTCACAAGTTGTAAGCGTGGTACTACCTTGCGACAATACTCGTGCCGTCACAGAAACGGAATACGCTCCATGCAAGAATCAATTGCCAAATTATCAGGTTTTACGCTAATCTTGTCTTGACCTTGATTATAAAATTTTTTTTATTATTTCGGCAAACAGCCACTGAATGGATGTATTTTAATTTTTAAACCAAATGGACTGTTAACTCCGAAATCGATGGACCAATAATTATGCGGCTATAATTTTGAAAAATGTAAACATAATTTTGCCTAATATAGATTGATCATCGAAGATCTTCTTTTTACAAGATCACATTTTAAAATACACATATTATAGTCACGAAAAGCAAAATAATATTAAATTACACTTGATAAATTTACTAATCAAGTGTATATTAATAGGAACAAGTAACAAAAGCAAGTTGAAGCAATATTTATCGGCAATGGTCACGCTTTCACCCTAAATTGGCAAATTAAATGAGTGATTTGTATAAGAGTAGTTATAAAAAATGCAAGCTTACATTGATGCAATGATTCGTTGCAAAACTTAGGTGTATTGTGTGAGGAAACAGATATTTGAAATTTAAAAAAAAACTAATAACCGTAGTTCTTAGCAATTCTTAATTTACGCAATGGTTTATTTTATACCTTCAGTGATGTAGTCTTAGGTTCAAATCTAGAAGGGAATACGAAAAGATTAAGCATTATTAAAAAAAATTGAGATATTAATTTTTTATTGTTATATTTTATACGAATAACATACAAAAGATGAAATTGAAAGTGTTACTTAAAACTAATAAAGATAGACAATTTCTTAATCCATAATTTAAATCAATATTTCATCAGTTTCGCAATACATTTTGTTGAGTTTTATTATATCACTACTGGATAAACCTTTTCTTTGTCCGATTTCTATATTTTCCTGTGAAAATAAAGAAACAAAGATGTAAATTGAATGCATCACTATTTGTATAGATACCTACGTATTTTAGTATCATCATCATCATCATCCTATTCAAGTCCACGGCTGGACATAGGTGTCCCCCAAAGACGCCCACCTGTTACGATCTTGAGCGATCTGGATCCAGCGGTTGCCCGCGACCTTCGTGAGATCGTC
>DWCF01007302.1:0-10893 GCA_018230265.1 Delias oraia | reverse complement strand
TTTATTTATAGTCGTATAACATTTGAGATGTTAGATGAAGTAAATAAGGAAGTTTACAATGATGATAATAAATTAGAATTGACAGTATATAATCCTTTATTCGGTTATATTTTCTCTAAAAAAATGTTACCCGTTATGCGACTCTGTTATTACGATTTTAAATTAAAAAAGGTAAAATCTACTGTAAGAGATTACTCAAAAGACAGATCGGTTGATGCACTTTCTAAAGTTTTACTAAAACTGTTTTGTTATCCGGTTAATGACACTTCTAAAAACATTTTTAATGCTTCTAAGCCCTGTCATGTTGAAAAATTGGACGACATAGATCTAAAAAAAATTATATTTGATTTTGCTGAGATGTTTGTTTCAATAGCAAATCATTTTTATGTTCGAGACGAAGAAGCCTTTAGAGAATCCTCTAATAAGAAGATCTTCTGCTTACATGAAAGTCTTCATTTTATTTTAGGAATATCATGGACTCATTTAGAAGAACTAAAGAAGAACAAGGAAAATATGATTTTGCTTCTGCTAACAATTCATTCATATATGTTGGAAATATTAGACGAAAAAGAAGATTATCGGTATTATTTATCATGTATTTCATACAATATGGAAAATTTTCCAGGTGATGGATATTCAATTGACAACATTAGATTACAAAATGGTGGTAGTGAAATTTCTAAAATGAAATTTATATATAGTTTTTATTCAAAAAAACAAGATTACCTTTCCTACTCTATTAAATGTGTTGATGAACCACTTACATTTTTTGATAAACTGAAAATATTTTTAAAAGAAAAAAAAAATTTTAGTGGCGCAGAATTTTTACTTGATGTAAATGTTATCGCTTTAATTTTGTGCAATAATTATCTTTTTTATGATGTCAATACTGAAAAAATAGATTTAGACCATTTAGAATTAGATGAAAATTCAAAACTTACAATTTTTTATCAAAAGCATAAAAATCCTTTTAATTTAACAGAGGAGATCTATAAAGATTGGTTAAAGGTTGTTGATTTTCATGTCGAAGATCAAAATAATGCATCCACGACAAATTTAACAGATGCACAAAAATTAAAAGATGTAACAATAAAAAATGAAGATTACGATAACGATACAATAATGCTAATTAATTTATTGACTAAGATATGCAATTCAAAAAAGAATCGAATTTTACAAAAATTAGAAGCTGTTAGGAAAAATACAAAGTATTTGAAGTCTGATTCCAAAATTAAAGAGCTTTTTGAGAATCTTTTACAGTTAATTAAGAACAAGACTCTAAATTCAGATATTTTGGTTAAAGATATATGCAACGCAAAAAACAATGATGTCAAAAACAACACCTTACTTAAGTTATCTAATAAGAAAAATACTATAATTGTCGACAAAATTAACGAAATTGAAATAAAGATCAAATCTCAAGAAGTTTTGAATCCTTTAGAATATCTTATAATAGAAGATTTTATAGAAGCAACTGGCTTTCATGTTGAATATCCTCGTACTCTAATCAACTCTATGTTTGCTAATTGTAAATTGAATACATTTGAAGAGAAGATGAATTATGTTATCAAATTATACAATATTTTGTCTAATAATGATTATTCATTTCAAGTTTATAGAACAATTATTAATGTAATCTATTCAAAAAATTTTGACGTTTCTAATAAAGAGTGTCTAATTTTACCTGTTTATCTAAAAAATAGAGTTCTAAATGCAGAAAGTAGAAATGATAGCTATTTGATTGCACAGTGGGAAAATTTTAAAATAATGTTTGAAAACAATAACGATGTTCGAGAAATATATAATAGTTGCCAAGAAGAAATTGAAGAGCTTAAAAAAAAGGAAAATGACCCAACGAATAAAATTGGTAAATCGAAAAAATTTGGTAAATCGAAAAAAACTGTTAAATCGAAAGAAAATGACCAGTCGAATGAAACTTTTAAATTGAATGAAACTGTTCAAAAAAATAATTTTTATCAATCGGATGAAACTGTTCAAAAAAATAATTTTGATCAATCGGATGAAACTTTTAAATTGAATGAAACTGTTCAAAAAAATAATTTGGACCAGTCGGATGAAACTGATCAATTAAATAATTTTTATCAATCGAATGAAAATTAGGAAAGAGAGAATAAAAAGTTTTTTTATTAAATTTTTTTATTATGACAGAAATTTACTTATATTTTTTTATTCAATTATAATAACTTCTGACACTACTGTGCGTAGAGTCAAAAGTGAAATAGATGGGTTTATATTAAGATTGTTTATTACGTCGTTAATCTCCTTCCTCATGCTAATGGTCCAGGATGAAAATCGTATTAATAGTTTATGCCAAGTGTTAACTGTTAATCATTTTAATAGATAAAAATAAAGTATAACACATGTGTTACACGGCGTTATTACACCTTTAATGCTATTAACATGTTTACCTGTCAACTATCTAAAAAATGAAGTAATCATTATATCTCAACTTACCTGTCAACTTTAGAGTGACGCGGGAAGACGTATAGTCAGCGTAGTATCACCGCCTGAGATACCTCCTATAACCTTACTAACAAGAATTAGATCGCGATGTATATCTTCAAAGACTCAGTCTAAAAGCTTCTTTTAGTACCCAAAAAAGATCCATTTCGATTTTTGTGTGGTTGCATAATTTATAAACAACTTAGATAGTGAAAAACTTATTTTTGCTTCGATTTAAGTGGCACATAATTCATATGTTAAAGTGATAATAAAAAACTCTTTTTTTAATTTCTTTAAAAGCTTAGATTATTTATGTTTTTACAGTTTACGTTAGATATTATGGTTTTGTTAATAGATTTATAGCTCTATATCAGTGAAAAAGTGTGCTTCTGTTAGTTTTGTAATCAAAGATTGTTTGACATTTCATTTTCATTTATAAATCTGTTATGCTTCTTATAAACTTTAAAAGAACTATTTTTAGCATTCGATACTTTTATTTACGCATGTTGTTATTTAAAAATCAAAACTGTATAAGTTTCTGGCGTTTACTACAAATCTGTAAACAATCTATTTTTTTCTGTATTTGACTTTTCATTTGAATCTTCTGATGCTAAATGTCTCAAGTTTCTTCCCTAATTTCATTTTGCTTCTTTATTTCAAGATTCATTTAAGGTCACAAATTTTCAATGTTATTAGTCAAATCTTCTTTCTTTTTTTTAATCCAACAGACTGATTTACTACAATATGAATCAAAGATAAATCAAAAGCTACCACTGAATAACATGTGTGTCTTTGAAAACTAATAGAGATTAAATTTAAATTTTCTCGTCACATAATTTAGTAAAAGTTTTAATATTCTTGTTGGGCTCTGCTAAAAAATTGTCTTTATCTAATGAATCGATAGACCTACAACCCACAAGAATCTTTAATGGCGTCATCGACTTAAGAAGAAAACTTACTACCTTCTTTATGCATATGAAATCTCATTAACATATTTTCTGATTTTTAAAGCCTTTAAACAGATTTTATTTTCTTCATACCTTCAGTAACCTGCATTTTAAATAAAAAATAATTATTCATAAACATTAAGCAGATTTAAAGAGTGTCACATTACAGATCCTAAATGACCATAGGATCGTGCCTGAGACATAGTTGATTGACAAATCAACTAATGTTCTTACGGAATGCCTAAAGTACGTGTCCTAATATACATCTCAAGCCGAATGTCAAGTATATCGAAACAAGCTGTCAAAGATATTCTATTTAAGCGGAATTAAAAGACTTCAACTGCAAGAAGAATCAGATAGAAAAACAAGTAAATATAACATCATAAGATATAACAAACACCAAATAAACAATTGTTATATTAAAAACTATATTATAAGACACGCAGAGAAAGCGTGCCTTTACAAAGAGTACTACTAATAAAAAGTATCAGATATGTTTCAAAGAAGAAACAAATTTAAGCGATCTAACCGTTAATAAAGCTAAGCTTTGCCCTATATATTGTTCATACACTTAAAATTATACTCTCTCTCTCCGTCTTTGTTGTAAATAATAGATTAATATATTTTACCGTTTGATAAATGTTTTTTTTTCGTTTACAGTATTAACGAACCCTCCGTCGAGGTGCTGTTCGACAATAGAATAAGTAAAATGATTTATTTTGTTTTCCTTGGGCAGCATCATCATGCCCTTCCTCGTGAGGATGCTTTTATATTTTTATTATAATGAATGTCATATAAATCAACACATTGACAAGCGTCAGGATATATGTGACAACTTAAATTAAAAAAAGTGTGGTTATACCACAAGTATCCACATCCAAAATATATTACCTGCATAAATTAAGATTATCGAACATAGGTTTTTTTATTTACAATTTCTAAGAACCATTTAGGAATGTTTAAATAAAGTTTTTATTTACTTTTTAACACAACCATTTTTTATAAAACATAATGGTCTCTAAATATTCAAATATAAATCTCAAATTATTAAATTGATCTTTTTTACGAGTGTCGTCAAAGAGAAACCATGGGTTTGGTTTTAAAATTATACCAAATAAAAGACAATCATTTTTACCTGTCTAATAGCTTAGTAAGCAGCCAGTATTTGATTTTAACGATGTTTTGTGGCATTACTGCAAAACGATTGATATTTCAAAAGATGATTTATTGTTGTAAATGAAGTTCAGATGTGATTCGCTTCTCCTTTTTTCTAAAGTAGCTCTGCAAGGGTTAAAATTAGAAAAATATTAATAAAAATAAAACGAAATCTTGTGTGGTGAAATAAAACCACAGTTTTATGTTTTTATAAATTACTAAAACATACATCTATTTGTTTAAATCTCTATTTTATTGTTATTAATATTTACCCTTAAATTACACAATGAAACAAATTCTGGAACAATTGAATTCCACACTTTTTACTCCAAATAACATCCCATTGCCCGTAGAAGATGATGAAGACATCATTTATTACAATTCTTTTACAAAATTCGTATTTCAAACTGGAAATGGAATTCCTGCTATTACGAGAAAATATTTGTCTTATAAAGGATGCTTGTATCTAACAAATTATAGGCTAATTTATAGACCAAATCATATTACTGAACAATTTAGTTCATTTTCTGTTCCAATTTCAAAGCTTTTTTTTCAAGAACAGGAGAATAAAATCGATTTTATAGTCGAAAATAACTTCATGGCCTCGATTTACCTTTCATTTGAAGATTCTGATCCTCTTGTTTTTTACAACAGTTTAAAAGAAATGTTAAAAAATGTCTCATTTAAGCCTACTTACATTGAAGAAGAGGAAAATAATATCAATGACTTGCCTTTCTATTCTGAATTGTACAATTAAATCAAAACTTTTATCAAAAATGAAACGTTTTTTATTTATTAACAAAAAATAATACCCTAAGATGGAATTTAAAGAAAATATCGGACGATTTTTAATAAAAAATAAAAGAAAAGTGCTAAATAAACATCTTACAATTTGCATAGGCAATGAAGCTTGTGATCTAGACTCCTTTATTAGCTCTTTAGTATTAGCGCATGCTCTTAATGTATTGTTTGTAGTTAATATGAGAAAGGATGTTTTTCATAGTAAGGGAGATTTAGTCTTTGTTTGTAATAAATACAATATCAATATTAATGACCTAATTTTTTTGGAGACGCCGTTTGGATTGTTTTCTAAGGAAGCTAAAACTATAGGGACGTATCTCTTAGTAGACGACACAAAGCATTTTATTACAGACAAAATTATACAACTAATTCTAACTGATCATAATGAACCCGTCGAAGAACTCAAACATTGTAAAATCCAAATGATTTTAGATCACCATCCATTAACTTACAATATATCTTCTGATACTAAAATTTATATTGATACTGACATTGGTTCTGCAACTACATTAATATCTCGTTATCTGGAAAATGACTTGTCAAAAAAAGAAAATTTTTGCAAAAAAAAGTTAAAATTGAACAAATCTCCATTATGCGCGCAACTTGCAGGAATACTATTAATTCCTATACTAGTAGATACAAAATATTTAAAAAAACGTGTTAGCATTTTCGACGTGATAGAGTATAAAAAACTGAAAAAAAAATCAGGTTTAAAAAAAAAAGAATTAAAGGCAACAATTAAACAAATAAAAAAAGCAAGAAAAAATGATCACAAGCATGCGACTTATTTAATTTTATTGAAAGATTATAAACATTATACGTCTAAAAACTATACATTCGGCATGTCTGTAATAAAATATCCATTTGACCAATGGATTGAAAGAGAAGCTGAAACTATAATTGGGTTAGAAAAAAATAAAGAAGGTCTTGCTTTGTTTTGTAAACTAGAATCGTTTAGAAATAACATGGGGCTCGATTTTTTTATTGTTTCTACAAAAATAAAAAATATTAGATCCGTTATTATATTGAATTTTCCATTACTAAAAATTTTACAAGATGAAATTGATCTTGAAAATGTAGAATACAAGGGATTGACATATTATAAAATTGATGTAGGAATTACAAGGAAACTACTTGTACCGAAATTAATTGATATTCTACAAAAACAATAAAACATTAGTGTATAATATTATTAGTTAAAATTTTTATATAAATTATAATTGGTGTTCTATTTTTTAAATATAAAAAATGTTTCGTTTATATGAAAGGAATAGATGAATCACCGATAGAAAACAAAAACGTGTTTATAAGAATGGACTACAATGTAGGAATCAAAGATGGTAAGATTATTGATGATTATAAAATACTAGCTTCTTTTTCTACTATTTTGGGCGTTATTAATAAAAATCCAGCAAGAGTAATTATAGGGAGTCATCTTGGTCGTCCTGAAGGGCGATACGACGAAAAACATAGTTGTAAACCTATTTTTGAAATTTTAAAACAATTAATTAAACAAGAAAACGGAGAAGAATTAAAATTTTGTACAATTGAAGAGTATAAAGGGGATAAATTAGTCATGATAGAAAATTTACGTTTTTATCCAGAAGAGCAAAATTTTCCAACGACAGATAAACGACTTAGTTCGTTTTTCTTCAAAAATGTTGATATTTTAGTTGTAGACTCTTTTGGAGTTTTACATAGGGATGATTATTCTGTTTGCAAGACTGGTTTAAAACCTTATGCTGGTAACTTAGTGATTAAAGAACTAAATGTTGGCAAACAGGTTGTAGAAGAAGGTGTTGATTTAATTATTTTAGGTGGAAGTAAGATTATAGACAAAATTACAATTTTAGAAACATTAATTCCAAAATGTAAAAACGTCTTTGTAGTTGGTGCCCTTGCTTGTTCTATATTAAAATATCATTTTAATATTGAAGTTGGGTTATCAAAAATCGATGAAGGATCATCCGATATAATAAAACGAATCTATGAATTAGCAAATGTGCACAACGTTGAGATATTTGTTACACACGATTTTAAAATTATTGTAAATGATCATTTTTTTTACAGAAAAGATATTCCTAATGATGGTGTCGTTGTAGACATAGGAATGGATACTTTAAAACAACTGCAAAAAGTTATTTCAACGTCTAATAGAATTTTTTGGAACGGTCCGCCAGGTATTTTTGAAGATGAAATGACATGTTTAGGAACAAAAAATCTAGTGAATTTATTATCAAAGAAAGAAATGGTTGTTGTAGGCGGAGGAGAAACGGCAGCCTGTGTAAGAAAATTTGGTGATATAAATGACTTTTTTCATGTATCAACAGGGGGTGGTGCATTCTTAAAATTGTTGAGTAATTCAAATATGCCCGGAATTGATATTTTACAGTAAATTTTAAAATTAATATATCTTATCAGTTAACTTTTTAAATCAAATAAATATAAACCTTTATTTTAAGATATTATTGTCGTAACATCTTCATGTTATTCTCATGAAGTTACAACATTTCTATATATTGACACATGACGTGCCAGATCTGGTTTCTGTTTAAAATTTAAATAATTTCCTTCTGAATGGAGGGTGAAAGTTTACAATAAAGTATTTATTTACAACAATTATAATTAAACTTATTTTGGTTGTTACAAAACATTATAAGAACTTAAACTAAAACAATTTAATTCATAAGCATTGTGTTCTACACACGTATAATATCTTCTGTTATAATAACGTCATTGTATAAATATATAGATAACTTCTCGGTGTTTACTAAAGTGTCATTCGATACTAAAGAATTTAAGAATTAATAAAATTTACAACTTGTAAAGTTTCAAAATAAATTTAATTGATTTTAAAGTAACAAGGCTATTTTTAAGTTGCTAAGAAATAGATAAATGATAATAACCTTCTAATTTTAATGCTTTAAATTTGTAGGTATATTTAAATATCTATCATGTTTTGTATACAATTTAGAAGATAGGACATGTTGTTAAAATCACTTTTGATAGAGTAAAAATTTTTAAAGTAAAAAGTTTGCAATTTACAATTGAGCAAAATTTATAAAGTTATGCAATATATTATTACAGATATTTGTAAATTGCTTTACAGTTTTATAAATTTAGCAAATAATTTTAAAAAAATATTAGTCATTGTTATGACGATATATTAATTAAATATGCTCTCAGATTTTAAATATCTTAAATAATATATTATATTTATTCTATAGATTACTTATGTTGTCAGTACAGAAATAGTCTAGTAGACAATGAAATATAATTTTTTGTATAAATTTAATGCATAGAAATAAATTTTGTTTTAAATGTTTTATTAAAAATAATCATTCATTTCTTTTTCTACTATGTTTTTAATATCATCCGCATTGTTCACTTTAATTCCTTTCCACCCTGCTTTATTGGCACCTATAACGTTTTGTGAGTTGTCATCAAAAAATAAAATTTTTTTATTACCATTTATATTAATTACGCTATTTACAAAGTCGAAAGCTTCTTTCATAGGTTTACATAAAATTTGTTGATTGGGTGTATATCCTGTGCAGAACAATGTATCAACATATTGACTCAGATTCAGTGTATCTAATGTGTATTCAGATTGTTTGCTATTAGAATTAGAAAAACAAAAAACTCCGACTCGTTCTGCACCTTGCAAAGATGACAAGTTTTTTAACAATTCGATTGATGCTGATGCGTCAGTAAAATGAGAGGTAATTTCACCGTATACATTGTCAAGTTCTTCTATTAATTCATCATCAATAAAATAGTTTTTAATAAAACCTTTGTAATTCGTCCCATATTCTTTTGTAAATTTCGAGCTTAGATTGTAAAACTCTTCAAACGTAATACTTAGGTCTTTTTTTAGATGATTATATCCAGCCATCCTTCTTTTTTTAACCAATTCTGTATTTTCTTTATACAGTGTATCGTCTATATCAAAAATGACACATTTTTTAAATGAATCGTAGTATGTTGTGTCTATATCTTTGACATTTTGTGTTAACTTGATTATTTTCATTAGGGTCAACAAAACACTTTTTAAATAACTGTCATGTGTCAGGTATACAAAGATATACAAATCAACTATTTTGAAACGTTAAAAATGTTGTAACAGTATTGAGATGTTTAATCAGTTAAAACATTTGTTTCATTTTAAAAATATAAAACCCATAATAATTTTTTTATCCATGCGAGACGTGAACTTAAGCCCAGACAAAAAGTTAGAATTGTTTTGGCAAAGGACTTTTAAAAATGCTACAGAAGGAAGACTTAATCTAAAAGATATAATTTTACCACTTGCGCGTATTAAAAGGCTAATGAAAGTTGAAGAAGGGGTAAGAATGGTCGCATCGGAAGTTCCAATAATTTTTAGTTTGGTAGCTGAAAAATTTGTTGAAGAATTAACTTTAAGATCGTGGATTAATACAGAAGAAAATAAAAGAAGAATTTTACAGACATCAGATATTTCTGTAGCAGTAAAAACATCAGAGATGTTTGATTTTTTAGTTTACGTTGTTCCAAGGTGTGAATTAAATAACGTTTTCGATAGAATGCTCAATTCCAGTGACAAATTGTATCAGCACATACCTTTAGTCTTAGGTAGAACACCAATGGGATCTAAAGGAAGTCTTTATGTGTCACAGAACGAAAGAGACCAAGCATTTAACAGTTTAGAATTTAATAACGATTTTTTTAATAATAAAACTAAGGAAGATATGTAATATATAGAACTAAATTAAATATACATTTTTTATATCTTTATTTTTTACCCTATGGATTTAATTGTCATTGTTAATGATAAAGATGATATAGTTTACAAACAAACATTCCCTGAGTCTTATAAAGATAAACATTTGTACAAAGATCTTTTAATATTAAGTTATGGTTCTATAGATATTATTAATTATATGTTAATTAATACAAATAATACGTATTTTGGGATGTTTGATTCGTTTAAAGACTATAAAATTAGTGCCCTGGTTTTACCCTCAGCTTACAAGTGCATTTTTGTTCATAGGCGCGAAAAAAACGTTAAAAAATTTCTTTATGATGTTTCTTACTTAATAAAACATATGATAATTTATGAAATAATAGATTATGATAAAGAGATAGAAGGAATTGGAAATAATATAGAAGTTCTATATCGTAAATATATTGTATAAAAAATATTTAATATTGTAATAATATCTCCAAATAGATCTTTTATCTAAAAATTGAAATTTTGAAAATTCGTTTACACAAAACCGTTAATTTAAAAAATTATTTTTAATATTAGTAGAAATTATATTTTCGGAATACTAAAACTTAATTTCAAATATTATTCTAGTTTTGAATTATGATAAAAGAAAATAAGCCTTAAAAATTTGATTAAAATGTGATACTAAAAAATTATTTGTCATTAAATCTTAATTCAAACGTTAAATTTATAAGAATTATTAATTTATTTGAAAAAAGATAATCAATGCGACTTTCTCACTTCATAAAAAGAGGGCACCTATCCCCAAAAGGTCCTTAT